>BQNB010069000.1:0-33647 GCA_026074375.1 Tanacetum coccineum
TAAACTGGATGAAGATCTACATGGGAAACAAGTTGATGCTACACTTTACTGTGTCATGATTGGATCCCTTATGTATCTTACATCCAGTAGACCTGACCTTATACATGTAGTCTGCTTATGTGCTCAGTATCAGGCAAAGCCTGCCGAAAAGCACTTACAAGCGGTGAAACAGATCTTTCGATACCTTAAAGGAACCATTAACATGGGTCTCTGGTACACAAAGAATACCGGTATGTCTTTAACAGCATATGCAGATGCAGACCACGCGGGGTGTCAGGACACTAAACCTAGTACATCGGGAAGCGCTCAGTTCTTAGGTGACAAACTTGTTAGCTAGTCGTCAAAGAAGCAAAAGTGCACTGCCATATAGAGTATAAAGGCTGAATATATTGCCTTATCTGGGTGTTGTGCTCAAATCCTATGGATGCATTCACAGCTAACAGACTATGACTTTCAATTCAATAAGATTCCTTTGTACTGCAACAACAAGAGTGCGATTGCTCTATGCTGCAATAATGTTCAACACTCACGAGCCAAGCACATCGATGTTCACTACCATTTTATAAAGGAACAAGTGAAGAATGGAATTATGGAGCTACACTTTGTCCGGACTGAATACCAACTGGCTGACATCTTCACTAAACCTTTGCCTAAAGAAAGATTTAACTTCTTAATCGAAAAGCTGGGTATGGGAAGCATGTCTTCGAAACGTTGAAGCGTTTGGCAGAGGAAACAGATGAGTGATGGTGGTAACTCATATCCTGTATCATATGTAACATAAAAACACAAAAATATTTTTTTTAATATAAAAATTTTCAAAAACAAAATAAAAAATTAAAAAGTTAGAAAGATATAAGAATATATGTATCTGTGGCATGTATTCTGAAAATCGATAACATTTACGGCCTTAGAAATGTCATTTAATAATGATATGAGGCTGTAAATGAAGTTCGAGCAGAAGTTTAAAAGTTTTCAAAACATGCCAAAAATGGCTTGCTATTATTTCGGATAGCAACTCGGTCATCATCTTAAAGGCAAGTATTTCAAAAAGAAAACTTGACCTTACAACGGGAATTTATTCTCGGGCATGGTCTACTTTATGACCATGTAAAGGCTTGTGTTTACTTTGCAACACAACCCGTGCTTCTTATATTCCATAAGTGTACGTGTCAGTGCGCTTATGTGTGAAAATAAGAGAAATCTTATTTATTAGGTGTTGATTTTTCAATAATAATATATCATCTTTAGAAATTCATCAGAAAAAATCTTTTTTAAAGACATTTGACCACTCAAACAACGACTACAACTCTTTAAATAGAAAATGGGTCATTGTTTGAGGGGGAGAAAATGTCAAATTTCTTCTTTAAAAAGGTCAATTTGTGATAAAAGGAATTGGTTTTAAACATGAAAGGTTGAATAATTAAAGGTTAGAACTTGATTTGGTGAAAGAATGACGTTTTTGTGTTTAATTTTACGGTTAGGGTCAATACGTTGAAATTGAAGAAATTGATGAATTTCTTCAGGAGTAGGAAGGTCGATATGATATTGTCCTTCGGTTTCTTGGGAGTATGCAAGAGAACCAACATCCCATTTATTTGTGAATACGGCTTGACCATTGAATGGAATTATGAGGATTTGACCGAATTATTGGAGGGAAAGAGTGATGAATTCGTTTTGAATCATGAAGGAGATAAGAATGACGCCCGAGTTATATTTTTAAAGAGTGACTTGACTAAAAAAGTCCAGAATAAAACGAGGAACAATTGGCTCATTAATTTCATAGAGACAATTGACACGTATGTTAGAAAAACAACGATCGATGTGATCGAATGTGTAGTAAAGTTGATCAACAACTCTACCTGTTGATCCCGTTTATAATAGATTGAAACCTTGACGATTATGTATATATATACTATGCCGAATCTAGTATATATACTCAAGAAGAACAATAAGATTAACACAAAAGATTCTCTTAACTTCAATATATTGCACAAATAACAAAACAACTATATGTTTTGCCTAACAACTATTGTGTTTTTCTATCTAACAATTCATATCTCTAACTATGCCGTAAGGGTTCCTTTTATACACAAAGGAAAACCCTAATGGGCTTACAAAACGCGTTATGAGATAATGTATATCTATTCCTAATTTATCTCATGCATATCTCATAAGCAGTACTAATACAATACACTAGCAGTACTAATACTAACTAATAGTACTAACTATTACCGGCAGTACTAACACTGTACTGGCAGTACTAACTATAAAGCTAGCACTACTAAAGACTTAGACTTATTTCTTCAATTTTCCTTAACAGCATTAAGTCTTCACTAGTAGTATTTTTCTTGAGCCAACAGTATTAACCTGTAGAAGCTTCAGAATCCCAACACTACCCTCATGAATGCATCGATTTTCGATAGGTTTGTAGAAGTGTGCGATAGTAGGAGAAATACTAGGTGTTTGGGATACTTTGGGAATGTAAGAACGGGTAAGAGAGGTATCACCAACTGTTGCTCGAGGCATGTTTATTACCTAAACAAGATAACAACGGATTAGATCTTCTATTCTTCTTTTGCTGAGGATTCTTTCAAACACACTTTTATTGTTTTTCAATCTAAGTCTTGATAAACTTTAGTAACTCAAATGCCATAGAACTTTCTGCTTCATCTTCTAATTTCCAGTTAAGCATCTTCTAAAGTGTTTCTTTGGTGAGTGGATACTTTTTCTCTACAAACATATGAATAGTCATCAAAGTACCATCAACCATCAGTGTGTGAACTCCACAAGTTTCATACAGCTTCCAACTAATTAATTTTCGCTGGTTTTGATTCTTCCAGATGTCATCATCTTGCTCAGGATCTACTAGTATCTTCAGATCACCCCATAACATCAAATTGTATCCTTCTGGAGTGTTATCTTGAAATCTTTCCATTACCAACCTGTGTAAAACCTCTAAGTCATGTCTATCAAAACTTTTCAGCATACTCTCAAAGGTTTTATGATAACTAGTGTTTCCATCTGCTCTTATGATCTTGTAAACATGCATATTTCCTAAACTTTGAGATTCCCAATCAACTATAGGAAACTTAGTATGCAAGACTTCTGGATCCACAATTGCTTCTTCATCTGGAACTACTGTCAACCACATTCTTAATTCATCTTTTTCTTCCTCATAATCAGCTGTTTCTTTCTCTTTCTTCTGTCTCTTTGAGCTGTCTTGACCTTGTTTGTCACTTGCTCTTCTTCTTGCAAGTGTTTTTCTTCTAATTCCAACAGCTTTCTTTTCAATCAACACTGGCTCAGGATTCACATCTTCTTCTTCAACCTTCTCTTCTTCTACTGTTTTTGAAGTTTCTCTTTCACTTGGTTTAGAAGAATCTTTTTCAACTTCAGACCCTATAGGAATAAAAGTATTGACATGATCCCATACCCTTTCAAAAATTGGTCTGATGTCATTATAGATCATTCTCTTGAAGTAGCTCTCCTTGTAACCTCCTTGATTCTTCAAGTATGTTATCATATTCCTTCTTGCTTGAGCTATTAACACAGGTTTATTCTTCAAAGCATGATATCTTAGTACACTTGGATCATTCCAGTCAATTCCCTGAGATTGAGTAGGTTGAGTTGGAACCTCTTGTCTTTGATCAAGTTGTCTTTGCAATTCCCTAGTTGCTTCCAGATTTAGTCTTTCTTCTTCTTCTTCTTCTTGCAAAGCTCTTGCTTCCTGTTCTGCATTAAATCTGATTCTTTCTTCTTCTTCCATCTTTCTAGCTAACTCCTCATTCATACTCAACTGCACTTAAGTTCTTTTCTTAACCTTCTTTGGAGTAGCGGGTTCTTCCATTATGGCCTTTCCTTTATCATTGGCACTCCTTCTTGTATACACATGAGGTACAGCAATAGTAACCTTTGGAGGACTAGCAGTACTAACTTGTATGTTAGCAGTACTAATCTCCATCTCACCTTTTTCACCACTTCCATGTTCTTTAATAATTTCAGTGGGAGTCTCTTCTTGTACAAGTACTTTAGTTTCATCACTAGGCTTGTCATGAACTTCCTCTTCCTGTGGAATCCAAGAAATACCTTCATCTTGTACTAGAGAAATCGTTGGATCTTCATCAATTTGAGAAATCTTCCTCCCCTATTTGGAAGAATCCTCTGCAATCTCTTCATCATCAGAAAGAACAATCTTTGCCTTTCTCCTTGCCTTGCCAGACTTCAGCTTGTACTCCAGTTTCTTTACTCTAAGTACTAACTTGGTGAGAGCAGTACTATAAGACTTCTTTGTCTGCAGCAAGTCCTTCTCCAATCCATCAATCTTGTCATTCAATTTGTTAACCAAAACCGTTAAATCATGTTGTTGCACACTACCCTCAGCACTTCCATGTGAGTGAACATCATGGAGAGGTAAATCATGGGGCATAAAAGTAGTCTCCTCTGCCTCATGGATGGGTTGAATTGGTTCTGGTGAAGGGGATGGTTGAGTGGGTTGTGGAGATAATGATGGTGAAGATGTGATCCTTGATGGTGATTGCAGTTGCTCGTCATCATGTGCTTGTACCAACATACTCTCAAACAATGGTGTCACTACCCCTGAATACCCCTTAGAGGCTCTCCTCATATTACTAAACAGTTTACTTGTAAGAGTAGGAGTGGGATAAGTTCTAGTATGAGGTAAGAGTAACCTTTGTTGTTTGTTAAGAAGGAGTTGAATAAACCTGGGATACAATAAGAATTTGTGTGGGCTATCCAAATTCTTAACCATAGCTTCAAAGATGAATTTAGAAAAGTTAAACCTCCTGCTTGTAGCTAGACAGATGAGTGCTGTAGCAATGTTGCTACTGAATTGATCCCATGCAGTCTTCTTGGAGCTCAGACAATGTAGAATTGTGTGAATAAAGAACTTCCATTGGGGTAAGAAATGACCTTTAAAGAATGTAAGGCTTTCAGAATTAGTCACATACCCCATATGAGCTAAGTGCTCAAATATTTCTTCATTGGAGAGTGAAGAAATGCCTTCTGCATCATCTAACTTCAAATGTATTCTCAAAGAATCTTCAGTTATGAGCTTTTCATGTCCATCAATAGTTGCAGAAATAGCTTGAAGTCCTTCCTCAGTAGTGCTCAAAATAGCAGTTTCCCAAAATTGTTCAATAAGGGACACAAAAATGATGGGATTTTCAGTAAGAGCATAGTAGATATGGCTTGAAGTAAGAAAATCTATGATTTCATCAAAACCCTCACTACTTTCAGATTTAACCAAATATGCGACCATATTATGCTTGTCGCAAAATTCCAACTGTGCCATTTGATGAATAAAAAGATGATGAATGAGGTGGGATTAGTTCGTGTGATAAAGTGTAGGTTTGGTAGAGTGCAATGATTATGCGTGAGGTTTAAATAAGGTATGTGTTTCACCGACTGTAAAAGAGTTGTACTTATCTTGAAGAAATCGTTTAAGCTATAGATAAATCAAGAAGTCTTCAATTAGTCAAACCATATAAGCTATAGTTGTGGCGGAAATATGTCAACGGTCTTTTGTATTGAGGATAATCTATTAGGTACTTCTCGAAAACATTACTAAACGGTCACTTAGTAGTACTAAGTTTGGTCTAGCAGTACTAATTTTAAGTATACAGTATAACTTCATCAGCTGTAGTGTTAACACTGCCCCCCCCCCCCACCCCCCAACACCCCCCCATGGCGTATAATTAAGTCATCTGACAGTACTAAGTGTGGTACGCCAAGCAGTATTAACGCCAAACTTGATCCATCAAGATTTCTCAGCCAACCAATATAGACTCTCATCTACTATCTTCTGTTTTAAACTCACAAAAATTCTCTCAATTCTTTTTATCTCACTCAACGACTCATTTCTGGTGTTTGTTTCACACACAACTCTCTTTCTGTTTTTGAACTCACCAAATCTCTCTATTATTTTTCCTCCACAAAGCAGACAATTTGGGTACAGTTTGCATCAATTCTTTAAGGTTCCAAATGTCCCTCCCCACTTCTAAGTGTGTAACCTCTTGAAAGAGGTGGGTCATTGGACTGTTTTATAGTTTTTGGCAAACTACCAGCCATAAATGGATTTGTGAAGTCTTTACCAAGGCCGTTTGCTTTGAACTAGCCAATGCTTCATTGCAATAACATGGTGCATTGATAACCATATAGTTTTTTGTAAACTATCAACCATCAACGGATTTGAGAAGTCTTTACCAATGCCGTTTGCTTTGGACTAGTCAGTTCTTGATATCTGTTAGACATGGTGAACTGATGACCATTTGTTATGTGGTTTACAACCAACACTGATGGAACACGCTACCATCATATTCCTCCCTTCAGAGAAAGCTTTTAGTTCAAAAGATGAATCCCTAAGATACCATAAACCTAATTTGGGTTGGTATTTGAGGTACCTAAAAATCCTTTTTACTGCAGTTAAGTGTGAGGCTTTTGGAGTGACTTGAAATCTAGCACAGGCACACACAGCAAACATGATGTCTAGCCTTGATGCATTCAAATACATTAGGGAACCAATCATAGATCTGTAGACATGTACATCTACATCTTCACCATCTTCATCCTTGACTAGTGGCTTATTAGACTCAATAGGAGTTGTAGCTGTTCTGATGGAGCAAAAATCAAACTTCTTAAGGATGTCAGCTACATACTTATCCTGACTAATAAAGATTCCATCAGGTTGTTGCTTCACTGAAGTCCAAAATGAAAGCTGCGTTCTCCATGGGAGCTCATTTGAATCTTTTGTGCATACAGTTTCAAACTCTGTACAATAGACTTCTTTGTAGGAACCAAAAAAATAATGTCATCTACTTTCACTGGACTAAACATAAGTCATCTCTTTTTTTCTTCTTTGATAACAAGGTTTTGTGATGGTACCTCTCCTGAACCATTTTCCATCAGAAAAGAGAAATGTGTCCTCATACCAAGCTCTAGGGGCTTGATGAGACATAAAGAGCTTTTAATTCACCTTATAGACTTTGTTGGGATGAGCAGGATCAACAAAACTGGAGGGTTGATGGGACATACACTCCTCTCAAAAGTGCTTTTGAAATTCACTTATTAACATCCATTTGGTAGACAGTAAATCCCATGTATGATGCAATGGCTAAAAATAACCTGATTGCCTCTATCCTGGCAATAGGTGCAAAAACCTCATCGTAATCTATTCCTTCCTCCTGTCTAAACCCTTATGCTATAATCTGGCTTTGTTTTTCACAACAATATTCTCTCATGCTTTTTTGCTCTAAAGACCCACTTTGTGTCAATTGGCCTTTTTCCCAGATTGCGAAATAACAAGTATCTCAAAACCTTTTGTAGTTTGAATGCAAGTGTTATTCTTGCATTTGCTTCTAGAAACCCATATTTCATCTTGGTATGGTTGGGATATATTTTCAATCTCTTCATCATCAGAAAGAACAATCTTTGCCTTTCTCCTAGCCTTGCCAGACTTCAGCTTGTACTCCAATTTCTTTACTCTAAGTACTAACTTGGTGAGAGCAGTACTATAAAACTTCTTTGTCTGCTGTAAGTCCTTCTCCAATCCATCAATCCTGTCATTCAATTTGTTAACCAAAACTGTCAATTCATGTTGTTGCATGCTACCCTCAGCACTTCCATGTAAGTAAACATCATGGAGAGGTGAATCATAGGGTATAGAAGCAGTCTCCTCTGCCTCATGGGTGGGTTGAAGTGGTTCTGGTAAAGGGGATGGTTGAGTGGGTTGTTAAGATAATGATGGTGAAGATGTGATCCTTGAGGGTAATTGATGTTGCTCTTCATCATGTGCTTGTACCAACATACTCTGAAACAATGGTGTTACTACCCCTGAATACCTCTTAGAGGCTCTCCTCATATTACTAAACAGTTTACTTGTCAGAGTAGGAGTGTGATAGGTTGTAGTATGAGGCAAGAGTAACCTTTGTTGTTTGTTAAGAAGAATTTGAATAAACCTGGGATACAATAAGAATTTGTGTGGGCTATCCAAGTTCTTAACCATAGCTTCAAAGATGAATTTGGAAAAGTTAAACATCATGCTTATAGCTAGACAGATGATTGCTGTAGAAATGTTGCTACTGAATTGATCCCATGCTGTCTTCTTGGAGCTCAGACAATGTAGAATTGTGTGGATAAAGAACTTCCACTGGGGTGAAAATGTCCTTTAAAGAATATAAGACTTTCAAAATTAGTCACATACCCTATATGAGCTAAGTGCTCAAATATTTCTTCATTGGAGAGTAAAGAAATGCCTTCTGCATCTTCTAACTTCAAATGTCTTCTCAAAGAAGCTTCAGTTATGAGCTTTTCATGTCCATCAATAGTTGCAGAAATAGCTTGAAGTCCTTCCTTAGTAGTGCTCAAGACAGCAGTTTCCCAAAAATGTTCAATAAGAGACACACAAATAATGGGATTTTCAGTAAGGGCATAGTAGATATGGCTTGAAGTAAGAAAATCTATGATTTCATCAAAACCCTCACTGCTTTCATATTTTACCAAATATACGACCATATTATGCTTGTCGCAAAATTCCAACTGAGCCATTTGATGAATGAGAAATAAGTAAAGATGTGGGATTAGTTCATGTGATAAAGTGTAATGGTCTAGTAAAGTGAGTTGAATTATGAGTGAGGTTTAAAAGAGTAAGTTTTCACCGACTATAAAAGAGTTGTACTTATCTTGAAGAAATCGTTTAATGATATAGATAAATCAAGAAGTCTCCAATTGTCAAACCCTATAAGCTATAGATGCGGCGGAAATATCTCAACGGCTCTTTGATTGAGGAAAATCTGTTAGGACTCAAACAGTACTAATGGTCACCTAGCAGTACTAAGTTTGGTCTATTAGTACTAATGTTAAGCCTAACAGTACTAACTTCATCCAGCAGTAGTAATACTTGCCTAGCAGTATTAACTTAACACTGACAGTACTAAGTGTTATACCAAGCAGTATTAACTCCAAACTTGATCCATTATAGATATTCAACACCAATGTAGACTCTCATATACTCCTTTTTTGTTTTTAAACTTACAAAATATCTCTCAATTCTTTTTCTCACCAAACACTCATTTATGTTTATCACACACAACTCTCTTTTTGTTTTTGAACTCACCAAATCTCTTTATTCTTTTTCCTCACAATGTAGATAATTTGGATACAGTTTGCCATCAATTCCATAAGTTCCAAACTGTCCTCCCCACTTCTAAGTGTGTAACCTCTTGAGAGAGGTGGGTCATTGGACTGTTTTATAGTTTTTGGAAAACTACCTACCATAAACGGATTTAGGAAGTCTTTACCAAGGCCGTTTGCTTTGGACTAGCCAATGCTTCATTGCAATAACATGGTGCATTGATAACGATATAGTTTTTGGTAAACTATCAACCATCAACGGATTTAAGAAGTCTTTACCAAAACCGTTTGCTTTGGACTAGCCAGTTCTTGAAGTCTGTTAGACATGGTGAACTGATGAGCATTTGTCGTGTGGTGATTAAACCAACACTGAAGGCACATCCTATCATTGAATTCCTCCCTTCAAAGAAAGCTTCTAGCAGTATTAATTCTGGTATTAGCAGTACAAAGTTTCTCCTTTAGGATCACTTTCAAAAGCCACAAAGCCTCCATTATAATCTTCATAGTCTGAAAGATAAGCTTTGTTTCCAGTCATATGGCTAGAGCAACTACTATCCACCACTGCATGATCCTGTAACAAGATCTCTGGATTGCCCTGCACAAAAAGTAAGAGAATTAGTATCTCTTAGGGACCCAAGCCATTACAGACTTGGAAATCTCTTTTGGGTCAACATACTCAACCTTCTTGAGCATGAATGATCCACTGTCTTTGGACACATGATCTAAGTAATTTCCCTTAGGCCTCCAAACCTACCTTGACTTTTTAAGGTCAGTATCCATCTTACCCTTACCAGTATTAACTACTGCTCTTGTCCCAGCAGTAGTCATATTTTAAACCCCAAAAGTTTTAACATCTTGTTTTAAGTCTTTGGGTCTAAAAGCTGGTTTTGTGTAGTAAGACCTCTTGATAGGTGAATATGAGCCTCTTGGTCTTACATTGTCCATTCTTGGGTAAATTGGTCTAATAGCACCACCAGTTTGTGCTATTTTTGGGGCAAATGGTCTAACAGTACTAACAGGCCTAGCAGTACTAACTGGCCTAGCAGTACTAACTGGCCTAGCAGTACTAACTTTGTGAACTGCTCTTTTCTCATTTTGCTTAACAGGAGTAATCAAACCTGTTCTTGTTAGTACTCCTGATGGGACAAAAGTCTTTCTTAAATGAGGGTATTTTGAAATTTTTTATTGATTAACCCTTTTAGTATTATCCCATACTGATTTGTCTACCCTTGGACCAGTATTGACCACAGTTTTCAGCTTAGGTTCTTGACTCTGTTTTTCATGAAAATTACAATCTTTGATCAAATGGTCAGTACTTTTACAGACAAAGCAGGCTTTTATTTTCTTAAATCTAATTCCTTGTTTTTGAGAAGTTTGACCAATTTTATCAACTCTAGTTTTAACTGTTTGAGTCTTATAAGTCTTAACAGGACTAACTATTTGCACTTTCGACACATCATCCTCATCATATGAGTTCCAATCCTCAATGATAACTTTATCTCTGTTAACTGATTCATAAACAGTCTTAGGTTTTTGAGTATTTGCTTCATTTGTTTTTCCTACAGTCTCACTTGTTTTAGTATTAAGATCAATTGTTTTTGACTTAATTATTTTCTTCCTAATAGCATATTCATCTAAGCCTACAAATGATATGTCAGATCTTAGGGTTAGAAAGTTCCATGTTATAGGAAGGGGAACAGCATGAAACCCATCTGCTTTAGAGAACCTATCATTTGTTGGTGTGTTCTCTTCATCACTTGATCTGACATAAAAAACACTCAAACTAATCTCACCATCAGTTTCAGAATTGTTACTCATTTCATTTAATTGTGTGCCATATCCTATACCAGTTTTATCTCTAGTACTCATTTGACTGTTGAGTAATTCATCAAGATTCTTGGACGATTCTTCCTATTTTTCTATCTTTAATTTTAACTCATCTTTTTCCTTAACAACTTTCTTTAATTCCAGGCTAAGGTTGTAAATTTTTATTTCTCTGCATTTAAGCTCATAGTTTTGAAACTCATATTTTTCACCGCAAGCCAGTTCATTCTTTTCATGTACAAGTATCCTAGATTCTAGTGACTCTAAGGCTAACTCAAAACCCTGAATTTCTAGTCTTACTCTGCTATGTTTTTCTCTTTCACTATCATAATTCTTTTGAAGAGTTTTAAAAGATTTAAGACATTGTTTAGAACATTTTTGTACCTCTTTGTCAGAAGAACTTGATGAGCTTGAAGAAGAGATTACCATTAAAGCATAGTTGACTGGTTCTACTTCAAAATCATTACTCCGGTCATAGCTTCCTAGACTATCTTGAGCCACCAATGCCTGTGATGAAGATTCATTTGTTGGTGCATTGCTCCTGCCATTGTTACCATAAGATCTTCTCCCTTGATTCCTTCCAGATCTGCATTCCCTAGCAAAGTGCCCTTTTCTGTGATAGTTGTAGCACTCAATTTTTGACTTATCAAGAGAAACATGTCATTTTTCTTTGAAATCCAAGTTCCTTCCTGTCTTCTGAATGAATTTCTTCACTCTGACAGTCAACATAGCCACCTGCCATCTAAGATCCAATTCTTCCAAGTCATCTTCATCAATCTGCCGAAAATCCTCATTTTCAAGTTGAGGACTGGTTGTTGGTTGTGCAAAGAAAGAGCACGCTACATCATGAGAACATGGGGTTGTTAAAACTTGACTAATTCCTCCAGTAATACTAACCTTAAAATCTCCACTGGCAGTACTAACTTCATTAGTACTGCTAGCATTCTCAGAGGAAAGAAATGCCAAGTTCTGAGAAGTAGAAGTAGAACTTGAAGACCTTTTCATTTCATCTTCAAAGATCCTATGGTTGTTGTAGAGGTCATCAATATCAATCTCATCAATGTCTGACTTATTTCTCATGATTAGAGCAATTTGATTCCATGAATGAGGAAGACTTCTTAGGAGCTTCTGGTTGATATCTTCCTTTGATATTGGAGCACCATGAACCTCCAATTGACTTATAAGTTTTTGGAACCTATCATAAGCCTTGTTCAGACTTTCATTTGATGTAGTAGTAAAGTTTTCAAACTGATGTTTTAGAACATTCTTCTGCATCTTTTTGGATTCTTCATTTCCTCTAAACCTTGCTTTGATTGCAACCCAGAGAGATTTAGCATCTGTAACATTGTGAAACTTGAGGAGGTATTCATCAGGTATTGCTAAAAGCAAGATGCTCTTAACTCTTTCCTGATTCCTTTTAGCAGCTAGTTGTTTGGCAGTCTTAGGAGTAGGAGGATCAGATGTTTCTCCAGTTGGTGTAGACTCTTCTTCTAGATCTCCATTGACAATAACATACCATAGGTTATGGTCTGTGTGAAAGATATATTGTCGCATTCTCATGCTCCAAATATCATATTCTCCCTTCTTGATGATAAGGATTTTCATTGCTATGATAGTTCGTAGAGGAGTGTCTTGTTCTGCCATCTTACAATTGAGTTCTTCTTATTCAGAGTTTCAACACTGCTCTGATACAACTTGTTGATCCCGTTTATAATAGATCGTTTGTTAGCTTGTTGAAGCTTTTAGTCACCTTAGATAAATCCAAGACAACTAAGGTTGAAACCTTGACGATTATGTATATATATATACTATGCGGAATCTAGTATATATACTCAAGAAGAACAATAAGATTAACACAGAAGATTCTCTTAACTTCAATATATTGCACAAATAACAAAACAACTATATGTTTTGCCTAACAACTATTGTGTTTTTCTATCTAACAATTCATATCTCTAACTATGCCGTAAGGGTTCCTTTTATACACCAAGGAAAACCCTAATGGGCTTACAAAACGCGTTATGAGATAATGCATATCTATTCCTAATTTATCTCATGCATATCTCATAAGCAGTACTAATACAATACACTAGCAGTACTAATACTAACTAACAGTACTAACTATTACCGGCAGTACTAACATTGTACTGGCAGTACTAACTATAAAGCTAGCAGTACTAAAGACTCAGACTTATTTCTTCAATTTTCATTAACAGCATTAAGTCTTCACTAGCAGTATTAATCTTGAGCCAGCAGTATTAACTTATAGAAGCTTTAGAATCCCAACAATCCTCCCCTAAACTTGTGATTTACTCTCAAATCCCAAGTTTCTTCTGGATTAGATCTTCTTCTATGACTGAGGATTCTTTCAAACACCTTACTGCTTCTCTTCAATCTGTGATCTTGTAAACTTGATTAGCTCAAATGCCATGGTGCTTTCTTCTTCAGCTTGCAGCTTCAAGTTTATCATCTTCTCCAGTATTTCCTTTTTGAGTGGGTACTTTTTCTCAACAAGCATGTTGATCTCCATAGGAGTATCAATCAAAAACACTGAATGAACTCCTGAGTTTTCATATAATCTCCATCTTAGTACCTTCCAACTCTCTTGGTTCTTCCATATCTCATCTTGCTCATCTGGATCAAACATCATCCTCAAATCTCCCCAAAGTATTAATTCCTTTTCTTCTAGAGAATGATCTTCAAATCTTTCTTGAACCAATTTGTATAAAACCTTTGAAAGTGTAATGTGAGGTGTGAAAATCCAATTTTAAAAAAACCTGATCAGGTCATCCACTGTCAGTGCTTCTGAATAATGACTCTGTACCTCCATGAAAGCTTACAGTTCCATCTGCTCTTGTTAACTTGTATACTTCCATATCTTTCATTTCCATTCAACCAAGTAGCTGATACTCCCAATTAACTATAGGGTATCTGACAAAGAGAAATTCTGGAGTAACAGATTCTTTATCTTTAAGAACTGATAACCACATTCTTAAATCTTATTTTTCTTGTTCAAAATCATTAGATTCTTTTTCTTTCTATTCTTCTTTCCTTTGAGAGCTGTCTTCAACTTGTTTGTGCACTTGCTCTTCTTCTTGCAAGTGTTTTATTTTCTTGTTCGAGACAGCTTTACTTTCAAATCGTGTACTATGTATCAGTTTTTACATCTTCTTTTATAACCATCTCTTCTCCATTGTCTTTGAATTTCTCATGTACTTGGTTTATAAGACCTTTTTTTTAACTTCAAACAACCCTTATAGGAATAAAAGCAATGACATGATCTCCATACCCTTTTCAAAAATTTTGATCTGATGTCCATATATAGCTCATTCTCTTGAATGTAGCTTTCCTTGTAACCACCTTGATTCGTTAAGTATGTTATCATATTCCTCTTGTCTATGGAGCTATTGACCACATAACCCAAAATAAAATAAAAAGATAGGTTTAATCTTTAAAGTATGATATATTAGTACAATGGAATCAGTCTAGTCAAGAAGCTTGAGATTGAGTAGCTTCTGTAAGGAACTTGTATATCTTCTCAAGTGTCTTATTGCAATTCCTAAGCTGCTTCCAATTTAGTCGTTTCTTCTTCTTCTTCATGCAAAGCTCCTTGCTCCTGTTCTGACATTAAATCTGGCTCTTATCTTCTTCTTCTTTCCATCTTCCTAGCTAACCGTCCTCAATCCAAACTTCAACTGCACTTTGGAGTTCCTTTCTTACCTTCTTTGAGTAGTATGTTCTTTCAATATAGCACTTCCTCTTTACTTTGGGCACCCCTTCTTTGTATACACATGAAGCTTCACAGTACTAACACTTTGTAACGTCTGGAGAGGACTAGCAAACTAATCTCCACTCACCTTTCTCACCACTTCCATGTTCTTTAATAATTTCAGTGGGAGTCGCTTCTTGTACAATTACTTCAGTTTCATCATTGGGCTTCTCATAAACTTCCTCTTCCTATGGAATCCAAGAAATACCTTCATCTTGTACTAGAGAAATTGTTGGATCTTCATCAATTTGAGAAATCTTCCTCCCCTGTTTGGAAGAATCCTCTGCAATCTCTTCATCATCAGAAAGAACAATCTTTGCCTTTCTCCTTCCTTGCCAACTTTATCATTACTTTCTCCATTTTCTTTACTCTAAGTACTAACTTGGGAGGGAGCATACTATAGTCTTTTTGTCTCTGCTATCCTTTATCACTAATCCATCATTCCTGTCATTCAATTTGTTAACCAAACCGTCAAAACCATGTTGCTTGCATGCAACCTCTCAACATTCCATGTGAGTAAGCAACTGTGAAGAGGTGAATCATGTGAGGCATAGAAGCGTCCCTCTACCTCATGGGTGGTAGGTGAAATTGGTCCTAGGTGAAGGGGATGGTTGTAGTTGGACAGTAGAGAATAATGATGGTTGAAGAATTGAGTCCTTGCGGGTGATTTGTGTTGCCTACATCTGTTAGCTATACAACATGAATCTCAAACAATGGTGTACTACCCCTAAATACCTCTTGAGGAGGTCTATCCTCATATAACTAAACAGTTTACTGTCAGAGTTGGAGTGAGATATGTTCTAGAATGGGGCAAGAGTAACCATTGTTTTGTTTTGTTAGAAGAAGTTGAATAAACCTGGGATACAATAAGAATTTGTGTGGGCTATCTAAGTTCTTAACCATAGCTTCAAAGATGAATTTGGAAAAGTTAAACCTCCTGCTTGTAGCTAGACATATGATTGCTGTAGCAATGTTGCTACTGAATTGATCCCATGTTGTCTTCTTGGAGCTCAGACAATGTAGAATTATGTGGATAAAGAACTTCCACTGGGGTGACAAATGTCCCTTTTCAAGAAGTGAAGGCTGATCAAAATTAGTCCCATACCATATGAGCTAATTGCTCAAATATTTCTTCATTGGAGAGTAAAGAAATGCCTTTTGCATCTTCTAACTTCAAATGTATTCTCAAAGAAGCTTCAGTTATGAGTTGTTCATGTCCATCAATAGTTACAGAAATAGCTTGAAGTCCTTCCTCAGCAGTACTCAAAATAGCAGTTTCCCAAAATTGTTCAATAAGGGACACAAAAATAATAGGATTTTTAGTAAGGGCATAGTAGAAACGGCTTGAAGTCAGAAATCTGATGATTATCATGCAAAAACCCTCACTGCTTTCAATTTAACCAAATATGCGACCATATTAAGCTTGTCGCAAATTTCAACTGTAGCCATGTGAATGAATAGTAGATGAGTAAAGATTTGGGATTAGGTGTCGTGTGATAAAGTGTATATGGTCTAGTAAAGTGAATTGAATTATGATGAGTTTAAAAGAGTAATGTTTATCACCGACTGTAAAAAGAGTTGTACTTATGCTTGAAGAAATCGTTTAATGATAAATAAAAATCAAGAGTCCTCCATTAGTCAACCCTATAAGTTTATAGATGTGGCGGAAATATCTCAATGGCTCTTTGATTGAGGAAAATATGTTAGTGACCAAACATGACTAGACGGTCACCTAGCATACTGAAGTTTGGTCTAGCTAGTATACTAGATGCTAAACCTAACGAGTACCAACTTCCATCCACAGTAGTAATACTTTGCCTTAGCATAATTAACTTAACTCTGACAGTGACTAAGAGTATACCAGCAGGTTATTATATTCCAAAACTTATGCCATTATAGATATTCAGCACCAATGTAGACTCTCATATACTCTCTTTCTGTTTTTAAACTCACAAAATATCTCTCAATTCTTTTTCTCAACCAAACACTCACTCTTTATTCACGAACACAACTTCTCTTCTGTTTTTTAATAACTCACCAAATCTCACTATTCTTGATTCCTCAACAAAACAGGACAAGTTGAGTACAGTTTGCCATCAATTTCCCATTAATTTCCAAACTGTCCTCCGCCACTTCCAAGTGTGTAACCTCTGAAGAGGGTTTTTTTTTGGGGGTCATTGTGACTGTTTATTAGTTTTTGGCAAACTACACAGCCATAAAGATTTGGAAATCTTTACCAATTCTGTTGCTTTAGACTAGACTTTGCTTTTATTATTGTAATAACATGGTGCAATGATAACCATTATTAGTTTTTGGTAAACAATCAACGCATTAATGGATTTGAGAAGTCCTTTACCAAAACTGTTTGCTTTGGTCTATGCCAGTTGTTTTTTGAAGTCAGTTAGACATGTAACTGATGACCATTTGTTGTGATATATAATCCACACACTTTAAAATATTCATGCTAACAACAAATCCGTTCCACTTAACTCATCATTTTTTCATCAAAACAGCATATCCTTTATTAATCAAAGTAAACTCAAACTCTTAAACCTAGCAAAATGTTAGTTCCAAAAACAACAGAGTTAATACAAGCCAACTCATTTTACATAATAATCATAAGAGTAATAATTTCTCTTTGATGACCCAGCCAATACTGACTTGTATTCTGCCTGATGGATCAACATAAGTCAAAGCTGCTTACAAATTATGGAATCGCATCTGTTTAGTAGTCAGGATCTTAAACCTTATAGTTAGGTCCTCCAAACCCAGCATGCTTTTGACTTCTTAAGGTCATTTTCCATCTTAAACCCTTATCCAGTAATTAACTACTGCTCGTGTCCAGCAAGTAGTCATAGTTATTAATGCCAAAATTTAAAAATTCTTTAAGTCCTTTGGGTTCTAAAGCTGGTTCTGTGTAGTAAGACCACTGATAGGTGAATATGAGCCTCTTGTTACATTGCCAAGATTCTTGTGTAAATTGGGTCTAATCACACCACCTAGTTTGTGCTATTTTTATGGGCAAATGGTCTAACAGTTACTAACAGCCTAGCATACAACTGGGCCTATAATCAGTAATAACTATGTGAACTGCCCTTTTCTCATTTTTTGCTTATTAGGATAATCAAACCAGATCTTGTTAGTTGACTCCTGATAGGGACAAAAGTCCTATCTTAAAATAATGGGTATTTTGAATAATTTTGATGAATAAAACCTTTTAGTGATTATGCCCAAACTGGTTTGACCACCTTTTACCAATTTATGACCACAACTATTTTTTAAGCTTATGTTTTTGGATCTTTTGTCCTAAAAATCACAATCTTTGATCAAAAGGTGCTGTGCTCTTACAAACGAATGCAAGCTTTATTTTCCCTTTAAAATCCAATGCCTGTTTCTTAGAATTTGACCAATTTATCAACGTGAGTTTTAGCTGTTTTGATGTCATTAGTCTATAACAGGTACTAACCTTCAGACGACATCATCCTTCTATCATCCAGTTCCAATCCTCAATGATAACTTTAATCTCTGATTAACTGGATTCTATAAACAGTCTCATAGGGTTTTTAGAGTTATTTTGTTTTATTTGTTTTAGCTACAGTCCACTTGTTATAGTTTAAATCAGTTGTTTTTGACTCAGATATTTCTTTCTAATGCACATTCTCTAAAACCTTGCTAATGATATTACAGCTCCTGGTGGTTAGTAAGTTCCCTGTTATAGGAGGGGAACATCATGAAACCTATCTGCTTTAGGAGAACCTATCATTTGCTGGTGTTTCTCTTCATCACATGATCTGAACATTAAAAAACACTCAAACTAATCTAGCACATCTAGTTTCAGAATTGTTACTCAATTCATTCAATTGTGTCCAAATCCTAAAACCAGTTTTATCTCTAAGCACTCATTTGACTGTGAGTAATTCATTAAGATTCTTGGACGATTCTTCCCATTTTTTTTATCTTTAATTTTAACTCATCTCTTTCCTTAACAACTTTCTTTAATTCCAAGTTAAGGTTGTTAATTTTTATTTCTCTGCATTTAAGCTCATAGTTTTGAAACTTATATTTTTCAACTCCCGAAAGCCAATTCATATTTTCATGTTCAATATACTAGATTCAAGTGACTCTAAGGCTAACGTCATAACCCGAGAATTTTCTAGTCTTGCTGCTCTATGTTTTTTTCTCCTTTCACTTCTTTAATTCTTTAAGAGTTTTAAAAGATTCAAACATTGTTTTAGAAACATTTTTGTACCTCATTTCCAAGAAGAACTTTGAATGAGCTTGAAAAAGAGATTGCCCTTAACGCAATAGTTGACTGGTTCTACTTCAAAATCAATACTCCTTCATAGCCTCCTAACCATCTTGAGTCTCCAGTGCATGTGAAATAGATTCATTTTGTTGTGCATTTGCTGCCTGAGCCATTGTCACCATAAGTTTCTTTCTCCTTGATTCCTTCACTAATCTGCATCGCGCTACAAAGTGCCATTTTTTGTGATAGTTGTAGCACTCATTTGTGACTTATCAAGCAGAAACAAGTCAGTTTTTTTTCTTGTGAAATCTAAGTTCCTTCATCTCTTCAAAATAATTTTGATTCACTCTATACAGTCAACATAGCCACCTGCCATCTAAGATCCAAGTTCATTCTTTCATCAATCTGCTGAAAGATTCCATTTTCAAGTTGAGGACTGGTTGTTGGTTGTGCCAAAAAAAGCACGCTACATCAGAGTACGAATTGGGTATTGAAACATTTCTAATTTCTCTATCAATAACCAAACCCGCAAAATCTCCACTGGCAGTACTAACTGTCATTAGTACTGCTAGTGATCTCAGAAAAGAAATGCCAAATTTCTGAGAGAGTAAAAGTAGAAACTTGAAGACCTTTTCATCCATATTCATAGACCCTAAGGTTGTTGTAGAGTCATTAATTATCAATCTATCAATGGCTCTGCTATTTCTCAAGTTAGACAATTTGATTCCATGAAGGAGAAGACTTCTTAGAACTTCTGTTGATATTCTTCCTTGTGATATTAGACACCAGGACCTCCAATTGAACTTATGAGTTTTTGGAACCTATCATCATTTCCAATGAATTTCATTTGATCAGTAGTAAATGTTTCCAAACTGATTTTTAGAAACATTTTTCTGCATCTCCTGGATCTAGATTTACCTCCAAACCTTGCTCTTGAATTGCATCCAGAGATCATGGCTTACAAAGGAAGTAAATCAATAGATAAGGAAACTATTTAAATCACATTAAATACCATTAAATCAGATTAAATATTTTTCTAATATTTATCTTGTAAATCTTTAACCAAATCTTCATTAATTCTTTAAAATCTTCCATCTTTGTAGAATTACATAGTTGCTAGATTTAGTCCTTTTGTTTCATTCTTTTATTTATTTTGTCTCATCAAATCAAGAATCCCAACATCGCATTCTCATACTCCAAATATCATATTCTCCCTTCCTGATGATAGGGATTTTCATTGTTGTGATAGTGGGTGGAGGAATGTCTTGTTCTACCATCTTACAATTAAGTTCTTCCTATTCAGAGTTTCTACACAAGCTCTGATACCACTTGTTGGATCGTTTACTGAATAGATCTTAACCTTTAGCTTGTAAAGGGTTTGTTCCTTTATATAATTCTAAAGCAACAATAATGAAACATTGATTTGAACACTATTGATTATGCGGAAACTAATCAATAATGCTAAGAAGAACATTATTAAGAATCACAAAAGAACTTTATATTATAACTTGAATCTGCCTAGGTTACATATTACAAAACTATGATTGCTAATCGATCTCTATTGATGTATGTAGAACTATATCTACTAACTATGCATAGGGTTCCATTTATAGACTAAGGAAACCCTAATGGGCTTTACAAAACGCGTATAGAGATCATGCATATCTGTTCTTAAGATATCTCATGCATATCTCTAACTCTAACTAACTTTTGCATAAGCAGACTTAACTATAACATAACCAGTACTAACTTATAATGAACTACCAGTACTAACTATACTAACTCTTCTACCAGTACTAACAAGTGTACTGGCAGAACTAACTATATAACAAACAAAATTAAGTCTTGTATACATAATTCCTAACAATCCTCCCCTAAACTTGAACTTCACTTGTTAACTTCAAGTTTCTTTAGTTTTCTTCAGCTTGAGCTTTTGAGGATTGTATCCAAACACTTCTCTTTAATCATTAGCTTCTCTTTAATGATGATCTGTTTGTTGTTGATTTGAAGACAGATCATACTTTGGCTTTTAATCTTTAACAGCATCTCATCCTCTCTGCATCACAGCTCCACAGCAACATCCAACTAAGTTGGCTTTGTAGTTTTTGGCAAACTACCAGCCATCAACGGATTTGATATGTCTTTACCATGAGCCGTTTGCTATGGACTAGTCAATGCTTCATTGCAGTAACAAGGTGCATTGATAACCTTATAGTTTTTAGCAAACTATCAGCTATCAACGGATTTGAGATCTCTTTACCAGTAGTCGTTTGCTCTGGAGTAGCCAATGCACAATACTATGGTGCATTGATTACCATACAATTATTGGTAAACTGTCAACCATTAACGGATTTGAATAGTCTTTACCAAAGCCGTTTGCTTTGGACTAGCCAGTTCTTGATGTCTGTTAGACATGGTGAACTGATGACCATTTGTTGTGTGATGATTAAACCAACACACTTCTTATCCCAGCTTGCTTCTCAATCATCTTCAGGAGTTGATAACAAACTTCATCTATTGTTACATCTAGAAGCTTCATCTTTAGCATTACTTGGCAAGCATCTTTTGACAAAGGATATTTTCTATTTGCTAACATATATATAGTAGATGCATCCTGATATTTGCTTAATTGTACATTAAATTACCCGGGATTTTGCCAAATTAAAGCCAATAAAATGCCCAAAGAATAGAAAAAGTGTGCTTTTATGTCCAATTGTGCAGGAAAGGATAAAAAAAGACAAAAAGAAGCAAAAACGATCAAAAACCGACAAGGAACGAAAGAGACAAGAACAAGAGAAAACATAGTCCCTAAGATCACTTCCAAAAACACTCTTTATATGCTTCTTCAGGCCTATTTTGTTCCATACTTCTGCATTACCAATCTGATACAACTCTATAAGATCCTCTCTTGTGAAGTCTTTAATCATAGCTCCAAAGCTTATGTAGACTGTATCAACTCCATTTGCTCTTATTATCTGATAAACACTTCTTTGACCTTGCTGAAATATCTTCCAATTCACCACACTATCAAATTTTGTAGTCAAAGGAGTATGATTTATAGCTTCTACTGATTCCTCTTTATCAGTTTTTGAATCTTCTTGTGCACTCTTGTCAACATTTATACCCTTTCTAGCCTTTTACTTCTTTTGTTTTTCCTGTTCTTTTTACTGGCTCTTCTTCCTTTACTTCAGCAACTTTTTCTCCTATAGATGGAACATCTTTATCATCAACCCTTTGTTTCTTTGAAGTCTTTGAAGTCTTTGTCTGAAGCTCTTCTCCATATCTTTTCAATTTTGCCTTTGTAGCTTCAAGAGTTATAGGAACAAAAGTATCAATCTGCTGAACTAACTTATCAAACTCTTCTTTAATCTCTTCAAAACTTCATAACTTCTTTACTGAGAAAGCTTTCTAGTTCCGTGATTCTTAGATAGTTTTAACATTTGGTTATTAACTGTGACTGAGTCGTGGTTGGTTTCTAGTTGGCTCCTTAGCTCTTTCATCTGCAAGTGTTTCCTTCTTTGATTTTCTTTCTGACATTCTTTTTGCAAAATCTTGTTTACGGCAAATCATTTCCAAAAACATTTTTGTCAACTCTGCATTTGCTTATAGCTCTTGGCTTTATAGCAAATCCCAGTCTTCTTAGTATAATAATTGAGCTTCCAAATTGAACCCGAGCTTTTCTTTTCTTTTGTTTTCTGTTTAAGCTTCTCTTCAGCCATTTTTTAGCCTATCATTTTATCTAAATGAATTGCTTTGCTACTTCTTTATATAATTGAGCTTGCAACCTTTATAGCCTCTTTTAATACAGCTGTCCTTTTGTATCTTTTGTTCTTTAGTTTTTGTGAGTTGCCTGGATTCCTCTTCTAACCCATTAGAGCCTTTCTTCCTTTGGTCCCATTTTACATGAGCACAGTTCAGAATTCAACTTTAGTACTACCCTAGTACGTAAACTCTTTATTATAGTATTAATCTCTTCTCTGCTCCAGTATTAATCTCCTTCTTCAGCATCCAATACAGTATAAATATTTTTAAAGCCATTGACCTTGCTTCCTCTTGTATCTCTTGCCTTTTTCTTGTTGATTTTTCTTGCTAAACACCATGAGAAGCAACCCTTTGACAATGTTTAGCTGCCTCAAGATTGTAGGACATAATTTCTTCTTCTTGAGCTCCCCTAAAGCTTTTGTAGGAGTAAACAAATTGTGACTTCTCTTTCTGGATTCTCTAACCAAAGAAACTTGAGGATCAGCATCAATATCCTGGAATTATCCTCCCTGATCCTCTAGTTTCGTCACTTCTCGATTTAGGCACTATCACCTTCTGAGATTGCCTTCAATGTTTTTTCCAAAGATTTCTCCTTTCTTACCAATCTTGAGCACAACATTCCCTTGTGTACTGCTTGGTTCCTTCAACTCTTTCTCCAATCTATTTACCTAGTCACCCATTGGTTGGTACAAGCACCATCAATTCTTTAAGTTGCATACTATCCTCAGCACTTCCCGATGTATTACCTTCAGGGAGAGGTGCTTCATAGGTCCAAGGTGGTGAAAGATGAGGTGGAGATTGAGGTGGTGAATGAGGTGGTAAATGAGGTGGTGATTGACTTGTGGATGATCTGGATGTAGTGGTGATGGATGAGGTGGTGATGGATGAGGTGGTGATGGATGAGGTGGTGATGGATGAGGTGATTGGGATGTGGATGGTATTGGATCAACATGTGTGTGATGGGGTTCAGCTGGTTGTGCTGAGCCTTCACCTTGATCCACAGCTGCCCCTGCCAACATAGCAGGCATCAATGGTACAATATCCCCTGCATAACCCCTTTTCATGTTTGCAAAAAGCTTTTTGGTCAAAGTTAGGGCTAAATATCTTCCCCATACCCCCCCCCTACTTTATTTTTAGTGTAATATCCAAAATAATTTGTTCAAACCTTGGATACTTTAAATTTTTGAATTACTCTCTAAATTATGAACCATCCCATCAAAAATCATTTTAGAATATTATAAGTCCATGCTGATAGGACAGATTAATGCAGTATAGCAATTAGTACTACCAAAATGAATTCCCATCACCAGACTTAGGCTTAAGCAGCATATAAATATGATGGAATTAAAATTTCCATTGGGTGTTAAAATTCTTTTTCAAAAAGTTTAATTTACCTCAATAACATACCCCAAGGTGGCTAATCTAGCATAAATTTCTGCATCAGATAAATTATGTATTCCTATAGCATCTGCCAATTAAAGTTTACTTCTGACAGATGCCTCAGTAGCAGTATACTCTTTAGAGTCTATAGATGCTTCTAATTGTTGAGTCCCATTAGCAAGTGTTCTGATTGTGGCAGTTTGCCAGAACTGTTTGACTAGGGAGTCATAGATAGTAGGATTATGAGTTAAGGCATACCTAAGAGATGTACCTTTAAGAAAATCCACTACCTCAGTGAAACCAACGCTTTCAATTGGTTTCTTCTAGAAAGCGACCATATTATGCTTATCTGAGTACTTTAGATTGGCCATATAGACTCGTTGAGGAATAGAAATCGTAAGAATGGAAAAACTAATCCTGGGTTTGATGCGAGTGAATTACTAAGTGCTGGTAAAGAGAGAGAATTAAGTTTTTATTGATGAATAACAAGGGTTCTTATTGGACCGTGTGTAAAAGAAGTTTCTTTAGAGTAAAGAAATATATTTTATTAAAGAAAGTGTTTGTTAAATTATCACATATTAGATAACCTATGTTAGAATTACGCGCCATTAAAATCTCTAACAGTAATATGTAATAAGAGAATGTCAATTTTCCCTCACCAGCAGCAACTGTTCTTCTCCAGTATAAAATTAGGTCTATCTGTACTAATATTAGTCTACCAGTATTAACATATAGATCTACCAGTAATTAACGTAGATAAATACCAGAATTAACTTTAAGTCCACAGATTTTAACAAGTAATTTACCAGAATTAAGTGTAGACTTACTAGAATTAACTCTAAATACTTAGTACTTAACAGTCCTTTGATGAGTTGTATTTGCCAGGACTGCCTTCTAATCCATCTTTTAAAATTCCATGCTTATCCTGAAAAGTTAGTGCTATAAAAAGATAAGATTAACTAATGATTTTGAACTAACTATATACATCCTACCATCATTAATACCTAGTATTAATGTCTTACTAGAAGAAGTTACTAGTCTTTACAAATGTTCATTTTAACCTACCCTCAAATGTAACTACATGTTAAAACATTCCAATGCTGACCACTAAGAAGTTAAACCTTGGTAACATCAAATCCTGTGGTGAGATAGGTCTGCAACATTTTTGAGTCAGTGTGAATCTTGAGAACAATCTATCGTTCTTTCTCATAACTATCCTTCTGAAGTGATGTCGATATCTCTATGTGACTTTGTTTTTGAAAGTGATAAAATGGATTCTTGACAAAAACATATGGTGCTCTCATTGTCAATATGATTTGGTGTTCATGAAATTAAAGCCATAATCCATCATTTGGTTTTGTATCCATAGTACTTGCCCACAGCAATGAACAGCTGCAACATATTCTGCCTCAGTAGTAGAATTTGCCATAATTGTCTGCTTCTTGCACTGCCAAGATATGAGTCTTCTACCAAGAAATTAACATCCACTAGTTGTTAAATTTCCTGTCAAGGCGGCTCCTGCATAATCACTATTGAGCAAGCTTCTAGTTCAAAAGGGGAATCCCTAGGATACCATAACCCTAGTTTGGGTTGATGTTTAAGATATCTAAAAATCCTCTTTACAGCATGTAAATAGGAAGCTTTTGGAGTGACTTGAAACCTTGCACAGGCACAAATAGCAAACATGAAGTCTGGCCTTGATGTAGTTAAATACATCAGGGAACCAATCATTGATCTGTATTCATGTACATCTACCTCGTACCTTCTATCTTTAACCAAGGGTTTGTTTGACTCGAATAGGAGTAGTAGCTATTTTTAGGAGCAAAAATCAAACTCATTAAGAATGATCATGCTACATACTTGTTCTTGACTAATAAAGATTCTATCAGATTGTTGCTTCACCTGTAGTCCCAAAAAGAATGTAAGCTCTCCCATGAAACTCATCTGGAATCTTTTGTGCATAACTTCTTCAAATTCAGTACACATAGACTTCTTAGTAGAGCCAAATATGATGTCATCCACATAGACTTGGACCAACATAATGTCACTCTTATTCTTCTTGATAAACAAGGTTTTGTCTATGGTACCTCTTCTAAAACCATTCTCCAACAGGAAAGAAGAGAGTGTCTCATACCAAGCTCTAGGAGCTTGATGTAGACCATAAAGAGCTTTAACTACCTTGTAGACTTTGTTTGGATGAGCAGGATCAACAAAGCCTGGAGGTTGATGAACATACACCTCTTCTTCAATTGTGCCATAGAGAAAAGCACTTTTAACATCCATTTGATAGACAAGAAATCCCTTATATGATGCAAAGGCTAAGAACAACCTGATTGCCTCTATTCTAGCAACAGGTGCAAACACCTCATCATAGTCTATTCCTTCTTCTTGTCTATGACCTTGAGCTACAAGCCTTAGGCTTTATTTTTCACTAACAATGCTTCTCTTATCTCTCCTTGTTTCTAAAAAACCCACTTAGTTTGCCAATTGCCTTCTTTCAAAGGCTAATCCGTTAAGTACCAAACCTGCGGTTGTAACTTGAACTGGAGCAATTCCTCTTGCATTGCTTCAACCCAGCTTTCATCCTTTAAGGCTTGTGATATAGTCTTGGGTTCTTCTTGAGAGAGAAAACATGCAAACAAACAGTTCTGATGATCCTTGTGGTTTGTTCTGTTCTGTCTGTGAATGTAACTTACTAAGGCTTGTTGTGCAGAAGAAGCCTTTTGTATCTTCCCTCTTGTTTGAACTGCTGATGTAGGATCTCCTAGAATTTGTCCTTTTGGATGATCCTTATGAATTCTGAGTGTGGGAATAGGACTGACAGCAATGGTGTTATCCATGTTGTTGAAATCAGCCACTGCACCCACATCTTCATCATCATCATAAGCTCCATTGAATATTCCATCATTTGGGAGAGTATCAGTAACATCTTCTAAGTTAGGCATATTTAGATCAATGGGTAAATCAGCATTAGGGAGAGTAGATGCATCAATAGGTATTTTGCCTCCAAGATAGACAAATGATGATTCATCCGCATTTGCACATGTGGAAGTACTAGCAGCACTAACATTGGGTGTGTTAGACCTGTTAGTACTAACAAATGGCCTATCAGTACTAAGTTGGTTAGTACTGATAGCTTGAGCTACCTTCTTTTGAGATACAATTCTCCTGATTTTCTTTCTTCATAGGTTGTCTTGTTCCATTATTCATAGCATTTGCAAACCAATTCTTGAGTAACCATCATCTCAAGTTCATCTTGCCAGACTTGTTCATCTTCTGGCATCTGATGTTGTCCTTCCTTATCAAAAACATCTTCTGAAACTTGTATACCCTTGTCTGGAGAAGCATTTTCAAAAGGTTGTTCTTGTGCATCCTGAACAACTTCCTTTACTGGAATCCTTATCCTATGAGGTTATAGTGGAAGCAGTATGTATTCCTGAGTAGGTCCTTTATCGTTTCCTGATGAACCTGCAACATAAGAATCTTATGTACATGCATCTACAATTACCTGATTTTCTACACTAACAGGAATATAATTCATTGAATTGGTGAGGAATCAAGATCAAAACATCTATTTGGACCAGTTCACTGCCACATTAGTTAATCTTCAAGAAAATTATGTGCAGAATTCTTCTGTTACCCTTTTGGTCTTTGTTGCTATACTCTTAAGGCTTTCTAGAGGTAGAATATATAAGCAAATAACCTTCATCAGATTTCTCCCATCAAATTTGCCTCTAAGGATCTAAGGTGTTCAATATAGTCAAGGTGGCTCACCCCAAAAGGTCTCCATTAAAAACTAATACTAGGTGATTTACCTATTAATAGTTCATAAGGTGTCTTATTTTGAGGTTTGGTCACTAATACCCTATTCAGTACATAGCAGGCAGTATTTACTGCATCTGCCCAAAATGGGATAGGTAAGAGTGAGTCTGCTAACATAGTTCTAGCTGCCTCAATTAGGGTCCTATTTTTCCTTTCTGCAACACCATTCTGATGTGGAGTTCATAGCATGGTTCTTAAACTTTGTCCCATGATCACATCTAATGATTTTAACATTATGATTCAATTGTTTTTCTAAGCCTATGATAAGATTAGACAAAGGATTTCAGATGTTTCATCCTTGGTAGCTAAAAAAAATACCCAACTAAATCTACAGAAATCATCAGTCACAACCAAACAGTACCTTTTCTTGTTAATACTTTCTACAGAGACAGGTCCAAATAAGTCCATATGAAGTAATTCTAGGGGCTTTCTGATGATTCTTTCTAACTTGGCCTTACAGGAGGCCTTGTGTTGCTTACCCTTCTTGCATGCAACACAAGTGTGGCCATTCACAAAAACTTTTAAAGGTAAATCTCTAACTAGGTGACCTTTAACAAGTTTGTTTATATTTTTGAAATTTACATGACCTAATCTCCTATGCCATAATTTAGACTCATATGCTGTTGCATTTACATATAAACAAGTTATACCCCCAGATGGAACAATGTTCTTTAAGTCCAAGCTGTACACATCATCCTTTCTAGGACCTCTAAGTACAACTTGACTTTCATCAAGAAGCTTAAAGCTAGGAGACAGGATAAGGCATTCAGTCTCTAGTAAAAAGGACACTATTTTTCTTGTCACACATTTGTGAGACATAGAAAAGGTTAAACTTAAGTTCATCTATTTTGGGTCAAAATACTCAACCTTCTTGAGCATGAATGATCCACTGTCTTTGGACACATGATCCAAGTAATTTCCCTTAGGTCTCCAAACCCACCTTGACTTTTTAAGGTCAGTATCCATCTTACCCTTACCAGTATTAACTACTGCTCTTGTCCCAGCAGTAGTCATATTTTGAACCCTAAAATTTTTAACATCTTGTTTTAAGTCCCTTTGGGTCTAAAAGCTGGTTTTGTGTAGTAAGACCTCTTGATAGGTGAATATGAGCCTCTTGGTCTTATATTGTCCATTCTTAGGTAAATTGGTCTAATAGCACCACTAGTTTGTGCTATTTTTAGGGCAAATGGTCTAACAGTACTAACATGCCTAGTAGTACTAACTGGCCTAGCAGTACTAACTGTGTAAACTGCTCTTTTCTCATTTTGCTTAACATGAGTAATCAAACATGTTCTTGTTAGAACTCCTGATGGGACAAAAGTCTTTCTTAAATGAGGGTATTTTAATTTATTTGAAAAAATTTAATGATTAACCGTATTATCCCATACTGGTTTGGCCACCCTTGGACCAGTATTGACCACAATTTTCAGCTTAGGTTCTTGACTCTGCTTGTCATGAAAATTACAATCTTTGATCAAATGGTCAGTACTTTTACAAACAAAGCCTGCTTTTATTTTCTTAAATCCAATTCCTTGTTTCTGAGAAGTTTGACCATTTTTATCAACTCTAGTTTTAACTGTTTGAGTCTCATTAGTCTTAACAGGACTAACTGTTTGCACTTCAGACACATCATCCTCACCATCTGAGTTCCAATCTTCAATGATAACTTTATCTCTGTTAACTTATTCATAGACTGTCTTAGGTTTTTGAGTATTTACTTCATTTGTTTTTCCAACAGTCTCACCTTGTTTTAGTATTAAGATCAGTTGTTTTTGACTCAATTATTTTCTTCCTAATGGCATATTCATCTAAGCCTACAAATGATATGTCAGCTCTTGGGGTTAGGAAGTTCCTTGTTATAGGAGGAGGAACCGCATGAAACCCATCTGCTTTAGAGAACCTATCATTTCCTGGTGTGTTCTCTTCATCACTTGATCTGACATCAAAAAACACTCAAACTAATCTCACTATTAGTTTCAGAATTGTTACTCATTTCATTTAATTGTGTGCCATTCCTAAAACACAGTTGATCTTAGCATCATTTAACTGTTGAGTAATTCATCAAGATTCTTGGATGATTCTTCCTATTTTTCTATCTTTCATTTTAACTCATCTCTTTCCTTAACACCTTTCTCTAATTCCATATTAAGGTTGTTAATTTTTATTTCTCTGCATTTAAGCTCATAGTTTTAAAACTCATATTTTTCACCCTAAGCTAGTTCATTCTTTTCATGTACAAGTATCTTAGATTCTAGTGACTTTAAGGCTAACTCATAACCCTGAATTTCTAGTCATTGGCTCTGCTATGTTTTTTCTCTTTCACTTATCATAAATACTTTGAAGAGTTTTAAAGATTCAAGACATTTTTAGACATTTTTGTACCTCTGTGATGTACTTGATGAGCTGAGAAAGAGATTGACATTAAAGCATAGTTGACTGGTTTTACTTCAAAATCATTACTCCAGTCATAGCTTCCTAGACCATCTTGAACCACCAATGCATGTGATGAAGATTCATTTGTTGGTGTATCGTCTTTAACATTGTCACCATAAGATCTTCTCCCTTGATTCCTTCTAGATCTGCATTCCCTAGCAAAGTGCCCTTTTCTGTGACAGTTGTAGCACTCAATTTTTGACTATCAAGAGAAAAAGGTTCTTTTTTATGAAATCCAGTTCTCCTTCTGTCTTCTGAATGGATTTCTTAACTTTGACAGTCAACATAGCCACTGCCATCTAAGATTCCAATTCTTCAAGTCACTCTTCATCAATCTTCTAAAAAATCCTAATTTTCAAGTTGAGATGTGTTGTTGGTTGTGCAAAGATAAGAGCACGCTACATCATGAGAACATGGGTAGTTGAAACTTGACTATTTCTCCAGCAGTACTAACCCCAAAATCTCCACTGGCAGTACTAACTTCATTAGTACTGCTAGCGTTCTCAAAGGAAAGAAATGCCAAGTTTTGAGAAGTAGAAGTAGAACTTGAAGACCTTTTCATCTCATCTTCATAGACCCTAAGGTTGTTGTACAGGTCATCAATATCAATCTCAACAATGTCTGTCTTATTTCTCATGATTAGAGCAATTTGATTCCATGAAGGAGGAAGACTTCTTAGGAATTTTTGGTTGATATCTTCCTTTGATATTGGAGCACCATGAACCTGCAATTGACTTATGCGTTTTTAGAACCTATCATAATCCTTGTCCAGACTTTCATTTGATACAGTAGTAAAGTTTTCAAACTGATGTTTTAGAACATTCTTATGCATCTTTTTGGATTCTTCATTTCCTCCAAACCTTGCTTTGATTGCATCCCAAAGAGATTTAGCATCTGCAACATTATGAAACTTAAGGAGGTATTCATCAGGTATTGCTAAAAGCAAGATGCTCTTAACTCTTTCCTGATTCCTTTTAGCAGCTATTTGTTTGGCAGTCTTAGGAGCAGGAGGAGCAGATGTTTCTCCAGTTGGTGCAGACTCTTCTTCTAGATCTCCATTGACAATAACATCCCATAGGTTATGGCGCCAAGACTTTACAAGAAAACGCGTTTGACCAATTCCTAATACGGCGTATTCCTTTTGTCTACATACGTCGTATCCATGAAGATAACTATTCAAAGATATAGTAAATAAAGTAAATTAGGAATGATATCACTGATTGATTGATAACGTAGCACGCACTCCAAGAAATCTTGTTGATCCCGTTTATAACAGATTGTTTGTTAGCTTGTTGAAGCTTTTAGTCACCTTAGATAAATCCAAGACAACTAAGGTTGAAACCTTAACGATTATGTATATATATACTATGCGGAATCTAGTATATATACTCAAGAAGAACAATAAGATTAACACAGAAGATTCTCTTAACTTCAATATATTGCACAAATAACAAAACAACTATATGTTTTGCCTAATAACTATTGTGTTTTTCTATCTAACAATTCATATCTCTAACTATGTCGTAAGGGTTCCTTTTATACACCAAGGAAAACCCTAATGGGCTTACAAAACGCGTTATGAGATAATGCATATCTATTCCTAATTTATCTCATGCATATCTCATAAGCAGTACTAATACAATACACTAGCAGTACTAATACTAACTAACAGTACTAACTATTACCGGCAATACTAACATTGTACTGGCAGTACTAACTATAAAGCTAGCAGTACTAAAGACTCAGACTTATTTCTTCAATTTTCATTAACAGCATTAAGTCTTCACTAGCAGTATTAATCTTGAGCCAACAATATTAACTTATAGAAGCTTTAGAATCCCAACAAGTGGGTTTATACTTGAAGGTATATTAGATCAGGTCCTAAAGAGATGTTTGGATAAATCCCACTTGGTTAAAAGTAATTAGAACGCCATATCATGATCACAATTTCTTCATTGCATCTTTTGGTTGTTTTCGTCATGTGCGTTTTGTCTCTTTATACTAAGTCACCATTCTTTCTAGGTGATACTCAGGAGACCGTGATTTCATGTCATCCTTGATCTAACTTCAGTACTGACTCACATACATATTTATTTATATGTGCAATTTATGCATTTTTCTTATAAGTTATATTCTTCTAATACGCACACCATTATTATAGGTCGCGGGTGAGACGTTGTCGCCATTCTCTCCTTGTTGAATTTCTCGTTCGATACTTCATTGCTTCTCGGTGAGTTCATAGCCCCACCTTTTCTCTTTTAATGGTTTTCATAAACTGTTTTCGGGATGAGAATACATGCTCGTTTTACTAAGTAAACTTATTGATTTCTACTACTTAAGCGTTACGTGACTATCTTTACTAAAGCTTTTACTTGCTTACTACATGACATCTAAAACATGTGTGATATATGGCTGTTTTCTTATGAATTGATTTAAAGCTTGATTTGTTTACTACATGATTTGAGATCATTGAATTCCTATATATGAAAACCTTGAGTTTTAAACACATTATTTGTTTTACTATTGGACACAAGTATTTTTAAATTGTATGCTATCCAGATTATTGCCTAAGTTACCACAATGCCAACTAAGTCCCTTTTTATCATGAACCGTTAATTACTAGTGTAGTAAGTGAAAATATTGTGGGTAGATCTATCGGGATTGCCAATCCCCACATGGAATTTCTAGTTATAAGTTGGCATTGGTGCATTTAACATGTTGAGGACATTTAGGGTGTTTTGGCATACATCCTATATACTGTAAGGGCATTGACAGTTAAGGTTTCAGGGTCATGAGATTAATGCAATAATACATGTTTTGGACTACTAAATTCGTTTCGTAGTATACTATTACTTAAATCTTGTGGTCCACTATTGGACATTACTTGATTTATTGAATTACTACTTGGATTTCGGAAATAGTACTTTGAAGTATTGTAACGCCACTTTTCTTACTGAATATTACTTGAATTATTTCAACACTGCTTTTACTTAAACCTATGAATTCACCAACATTATTGTTGACGTTTTTTCATGTATTTTCTCAGGTTATTATATTGCTACTTGAGCATTGGGAGCATTCGAGTCGCGCGGATATCAAAACTTTAAAGACTCGGTTTTCTTTACATTCGATAACCATTTATCTTTAAATGTACAATTGAGTCATGTTTGAATGCTTGTAACTTTTGTTAAAAGGAAATTATTGGGACCTTAATTTACTTTGATTTATTTAAATCGAATGTCACATTTTATTAAACGTCTCTGT
>BQNB010069001.1:3908-33647 GCA_026074375.1 Tanacetum coccineum
GAATTCTGAGTTACTGCTGATGGTTCAGAATTGATGATGCTGCTAAAGATGGAAGAAAATAGACTAAGTAGTTAGTACTGTTAGTTATATTAGTTAGTACTGCCAGTACATTGTTAGTACTGCCAGTATAGTTAGTACTATTAGTTAATAGTTAGTGTTGTCAGTCTTATATAGTTAGTACTGCTATTATGATATGCATGAGTTAAATTAGGAATAGATATGCATTATCATTGTACACGTTTTGTAATCCCATTAGGGTTTCCTTAGTGTATAAAAGGAACCCTACAACATAGTTAGAGATATATATAATTCATATCTCATAGTTAGTTATTTTGTAACCTTGGAAGAATATTAACAATCAATATATTCAAAGTTTAGTATTCATTCTTCTTCTTAGTATTACAAGTTAGATTCCGCATAACTTGTAGTATTCACAATCATAGTTTCTCTTATAGTTAGTTTGGATTTATCCAGGTTAACTAAGCTTTAACAAGCTAAGAAGATCTGTTCATTGGGATCAACAATATTGATGCTCTAGAGCGAAGAAAACTAATTTCTCCACAGTAATATTCTTATATGACATCTTATTTATTACGCTTTTGGTTATACATCAAGATAAGTTGGGTATATAATTACCACTTTATTTGCATTGATGTGCAAATTGCACATGCGTTATGTAGTTGACTTTGTTTGTCAATGTGCATTTTCTTTCACGTTACATTTGAATCATATGCTTCCTTCTGTATTGTGATCTCTGGATGCCTTTTACACTTTCCGCAGGATATGGAAAGGCTTTTTAGTTATAAAAGGTCCTGATTATGCCCCCACAAGGAAGAAACCTGCTACTGATTTAACGTGAGAAAATATTTCAACGTAATCTAATGCGTTATAGTCTATAGAACTAAACTTGTTTTTTCTTTGGTTATTGATTACAATTACACAAAGAAAAGATATACATGTGCTTAAAAGGGTCTGAGACTCAGAATTATGATTCAGTAAAAGTCAACCTTCTGTTTCCTTTCTTTAATCGGCCAAGAAACTCGATTTGATAGAAGTTTCGTTTACAATAAATCTTTGAAGATTTCTTAATCAAGTCCTGTGTTCCCAGTTTTTGGAATTACGAAACCAAGTCAGGTGTTCTCAGTTTTTGAATAACAATTCACGTCTTTCTGAATATGGAATAGGTCACTGAATACCATTTTTGCAGTTACTTGTTCAACAAGTTGTGTTGAAAAGTTTTCTTTTTACGTGTCATAAAGAAGGCAAAAAAGTTGTAAAGTGAGAAGGAAATTGATGTGATTTGCATCTATTAGTTGTCTTTTACAATTCAACAACTTAACACATAGTTTTGTTTTACAGATACTAGCTCGATTGCAGCTCCTCGAGTACCTGCATCTACAACTGTTAAACCAGCAAACCCATACTCGACGAGCTTTAGACCAGTAAATCTATGTTCAACAAGAATTCTTACCACCTATTTCTTAGGTCAGAATATTGGGATGAGAGGACTACGTGCCCCGACCTCACATCTAAAGTCTCCCTCATTGTTTGCATTAGTTCATAACCTCTCAGCCACATGTGGACCATGTCTTGAGCCATTGCCCACTCTCTAAAATCTTGAAACCCTACCTCATATACAAACAACACCGAATAGTAGGGTTCATCAAGTAGATATAAAAAATATTCCTAAGCTGCCTTTGGAATTTGACAAATATTATGGCATGGGTGGTCCTAGTTTTCCGATATTGAGTTCAAATCACAATACTTGTTGATTTTGTAAGGTGGCCATGCATTTTGAAAGGGTTGATACTAGCATATTTGATCGATCATTGTTCATATCTAGTAGTTAAAGCTTAGAGAGTGCATGTATAAAAGCTTACTAAGTATATCTTGACACAGGCATCAACTTGGTTAATCTTACATAGTTCAATATACATGTTATTGACGACCTGACCAGTGTCTACAGAACAGATACATATGCTTACAACTGCACGGAGAATATTCTAATTTTTTTATGTTAATTGTTTCTTAGGCATGTGCTTGCTTATGTTATTATTCATTTTCCACATGAGTGACAATTTGCAGTTATATGCTTTTGGTTATCTTTTAGTTTATAGTTTCTGTGTGTGCTTTTAATGCTAAATGCAGTAGGTTTTGTACTGTCATGCAGTAGATTATATCTTGTTCTACTTTTGCAGAATTTGTTCAAGGGTTCTCATGCACACATATGAAGATGCGAGTTTGGGAGCGTAGTGCTGGTTAGTTTTCTATTTTGAACACATAAAATTTGCTTTTATATTCACATACATGTTCGACTTATCATATGGCATATTTTTAGCTGAATAACCATGGATAATAAAACCTTATATATAGGGGCGACCTTGGCTTGTTGAACTAGAGCGTGTACATTAGTTGTTGCTGCAATTCTTGAGGGGAGTTCTGAGAGAGTAATTTTTAGATATCAAATCAGTAATCGATATAATATGCATGATCAGAATTATGAAGATCAATTGCGGTGTTGACGTCTTTGTCTGAATTGACACTTTGTTACCCATTTAAAGATCAGAATCATGAGTAGTCTTGATTATGAGGAAGTGGGTCATAAGCTCCTAAAACTTAAACTAAATTTAGAACAAGAGGTATGGAACCTATTACAATATGCATCCTTGTTTTCAAGTCACGGAACTAAATCTTAATTCTCTCATTTTATATTTCACAAAACAATAAAAAAAAGTACATAGTTAATGAAAATGTACATATTTTCTTAAAATTGCACATTGTGTGTATTAGCTCGGGCCTTTGAGAAATAATCAAGTTTTTTTTAAGATAATCAAGTTATTAACGATTTTGGGTGGTTATGGTTGCTTTGATGGAGAACCAAAAGAAACAGTGGCTACAGAACACCAAAAGGATGCAACGGTTTAGGAAAGCCACCCATCTTCACCTCCAGTAAAGCCAGAGCTACAAGCCGAGCCAGTTAAAGCGAAAGCTCATCTCGCTGAATCACTACCAGATTTAATGGTAATATGGTTAGTCATTTGATTTCTTGATTTATGTTCTTGGATCCATGGTTAGTGATTGTTCTTGGATCTATGGTTAGTGATTGTTCTTTATTTGATTTCTTGATTTATGTTCTTGGATCCATGGTTAGTGGCTATTCTTGATTTATGTTCTTGGTTTCATGGTTAGTGATTGTTCTTTACTGCATCACATTGTAATATTTACTGCATTAAATTGTATAGTTTAGTGCGTCACATTGTAAATTTTACTACATTAAATTGCATATTTTACTGCATCACATTGTACATTTTACTGCATCACAATGTAAAATTTACTGCATGAAATTGTATACTTTATATACTACATTAAATTGTATATTTTATTGCATCACAATGTAAATTTTACTACATCGCAGTGTAAATATTAATACATCAATTTATTAGGTTACATCTCTTTTTTGCAGTTGTCTGATACTTAAGGACGTGTAGTGTATGTGAAGAGAAAGAAGGTTGTAATTCCAAGACATGTTCATTGATATTGCCACAATAAAAGAAAAGCAAGCAGCCGGTAGAGCCGACAAGATCGACAAGAGTTAGGCTTAGAGGATATATTCGTAATGATTAAAAGCATTATTTTATTATTTCTTTTTAATTTATGTATAGATATTAAAGCATTACTTCCAAGACAATTTTATGGTTATAAGATGTATAACATTTATTACCAAACATCGATATAATAGTATCTCAGTGTTTCTCTGAATATACTTGGTATCTTTTTGTTTTATGAATAATAGTTACTGCATTATCTTTAGTGTATTATGATGCAGTAAAATATACCTTATAATGTAGTAAAATAATAGACTGGTGTAGTAAAGTAAGCGATATGATAACATTGGGAAGCAACAAAATGTATAACATTATAATGCCGTAAATTAACATTGTGATGCAGTAGAGTAACGAAGTAATGCAGTATAATAAAATTAATTGTGATTCAGTAGTATGATAACACTGTGATGATGTAGTATGATGACATTATGATCCACATGCACTAGAAAATATTATGATGCAATAGAATATTAAAAATATATTTTAAAGTAGAAGTCGACATCGAACGTGTATTTAAAACTAATTCAATTATAAATGTAACTAATCCGTCAAACATAACACTATGATGCAGACATTAGTTTTTTGGTACATACAACATTCAAAAGTAATTCAGTAGTAACGAAACATTTTCTCCTACGTTCTCATTTTCAACTTCTATTTTTGTATAAGTATCAAATGGTACACCGTCTATTTCTGTCTGATTTTTTGCATTCATATTTCCACAATCTTTTTCCCCATAACCTCCTTTATTTCTATATGATCCTTCTTCTTTGATATTTCCACCATCGTCTTCATTTTCACAATCAATTTTGTCCATCGTCTTTCCATCATCGTCATTCATATTTCAACCATCCTCTTCATTCCCATCATTTAGCACCATCTTTATCCCCATCAAAGCAATTTTCAACTTGTAATCAATATCGGCTAACAACTGATTAGATCTCAACAAGTTGTCTCTTAAAGCATCTTTCATTTCCTGAATTTAAAAATATAAAAAATAATAATTAGCTTACTGCATCACAATGTATCTTGTTAGTGCATTACAGTATATAATTGTTTGCATTACAATAATATATTGTAATGCACTAACAAATAACTCTAATGTAGTAGAATATAAAATAATAGTAATGCAGTAGCATTTAACTATAATATTTTGTTAGTGCATTATAATATATAACTTTTTTGCATTATAGTTATATACTCTAATGCATTAACAAATAAATAGTAGAATATAAAATAACAGTAATGCAGTAGCATATAACTATAATGCAGTAAAAAAATGTAATGTATTATAGTTTTTTACTGCATTACAATCTTATATGATACTGCATTATTGTTCATATCTTACCACATCACAAACAAAAGCAAGAAAACACAATCAATTTAGTTAAAACCAGCAAGCAACATTTACACCAAATCATTCCTATGAACAATGTAAGTAACCTACTCTATTACAATTCATTTCCTATGACATCAAACACAAAAGTAGGAAAGCAAAATCAATTTTGTTAAAAAGGCAAGCTACGTTTACACTAAATCATGCATATGAACAACGTAAGTAACCTACTGCATTACAACTCATATCCTACCATATCACATGCAAAAGCAAGAAAACAAAATCAATTTTGTGAAAACCAGCAAGCCACGTTTATACTAAATCATTCCTAAGAACAACGTCAATAACCTACAGTTGATTTCCTACCATATTAAAGACAAAAGTAGGCAAGCAAAATCAATTTCGTTTAAAACGGCAAGCCACGTTTACACTAAATCATGCATATGAACAACATAAGTAACCTACTGCATAACAATTCATTTCCTACCACATCATAGACAAAAGCAAGAAAACACAATCAATTTCTTTAAAATCAGCTAGCCACATTTACACTAAATGATGCATATGAATAACGTAAGTAACCTAATGCATTACTATTCATTTCCTACCACATCAAAGACAAAAGTAGGCAAGCAAAATCAATATCGTTAAAAATGGCAAGCCACGTTTATTTTAAATCATGCATATGAACAACATAAGTAACCTAATGCATTACAATTTGTTTCCTACCACATCACAAAAAAAGCAAGAAAACACAATCAATTTCATTAAAACCGGCAGGCCACATTTACACTAAATTATTCCTATAAACAATGTAAGTAACCTACTGCATTACAGTTCATTTCCTACCACATCAAAGACAAAAGTAAGCAAGCAAAATCAACTTCATTAAAGACGGCAAGCCACGTTAACACAAAATCATGCATATGAACAATCTATGTAACCTAATGCATTACAATTAATTTCCTACCACATTAAAGACAAAGGCAAGAAGACACAATCAATTTTGTTAGAAACGACAAGCTACATTTCCACTAAATCATGCAAATGAACAACGTAAGTAACCTAGTGCATTACAATTCATATCCTACCACATCACAAATAAAAGCAAGAAAACACAATCTATTTCGTTAATACCGGCAAGCCACATTTACACTAAATCATGCATATGAACAACGTAAGTAACCTACTGCTTTACAGTTCATTTCCTACCCCATCAAAGACAAAAGTAGGCAAGCAAAATCAATTTCGTTAGTGCATGGATCAACATTTAAAACAACTGCATCACAATGTAAATTTAGTGCATCACAGTTACAAAGTCCAGTTGAGACATTTTATCAAACACTTTGTATGCAACTTTCTTAAAAACGTTTTTATATATATTTTTCTACATATGGTTTCAGATCTAGATGAGAACATACATAAACATATACCTACATACACTCGTTAATAGTTTTAAAAAGTTTACTTCATCCTATTAAAAAATAAATTTAATTTGATAAAAAAGCAAGATTTTAGCAAACTAAAGCAAACAAAAAGATGCAATAACAAAATCATGATTCATAAATCAACTTACATGGTCGTTTAATGCGGTAGATTCGTGTTAAACTTATGATGAGAATATGATGTATTGATTCGGTTATAGATCTAGTATAATTAAGATGTGTGTGAATTTCTAGTGTGGGAAAGTGTGCTTAGAGGGAAAAAGTGAGATCTAGAAATGGTTCGAGATAAATGACTAGATGGGTTTTTTTTGTAAAGTACACTATAACAACTTGGGTTATTTATTATGATATAATAACTTGGGTTAAAATGTAAATCGTGAGTGTGAAATTTAAAGGTTATCAGAAAACAGTTGTTTTCATGGTACACAATAGTGTACCATTCCCACCAATTCGATCGTCATCATCGATGTGAGTTTATAGCCCCTCTTTCATTTGCTTTACATTTACTTTACAAATTCTCGGGAGAATAATGCTAATACAACTTGTTACATACTCATTACGAAACTCGTTACTTTGATTTTATATCACAACTCATTTTCAACTTATGGATTTAAGTACTCAAAGCCATTTACGAATACGCACAGTAAATTTAGCTTGGACACCAGTGTTTTCGGTTAACATCTCCTGTTTACGTGTTGCCCTATAGTAACGTAACCCAGCATTGCCCCATTATCATGAACTGTTTAAATTCCTTGACCAGAGGACCTGGTTAAGGAAGCGCGAGGTTATAAATAGATCTATTTGGGATGACATCCCCTATCGTGAAGTGAGTAGCTCTCACTAGTTTTCGACTGTACTGAAACAAACGCAATGCATCCCATGTCGGAACAATTTGGATTTTTACCGGTTATGAACCCATCTACACGAGGGCACAGTTTGTGCATTAAATAAGGCCTACATATATGTCGAGCTCGGGTCATGAGCTTAGTGCAACAGTATATATTATTTATGTGTGTACTTGTATATTTTAAAGTATATCCCATACCTTTTGGAAACCACCAAACTTCACTGTCCATGAGACTACTTATTGAACATTACACATTTCTGAACATGTTCATCATATTGCAGCGAAGCAATAAACACTAACTCTTTCGGTTCGTACATTTACTCCTGCCTTTTTGGCGATTAATATAAGGATAGAAAATAATCACAGATGTATACTTTATAAATTTTTGGTAATCCAACATTTACAATTACACTTACAAACACTCTATGCACTCACCAACGTCATGTTGACAATTTTAAAAGCATGTTTTTTCTCAGGTGAATTAGATGCTTGGCTTACTTGATGTGCAATGGAGTCTAAAATTGACAAGATTTCATTTATGGATTTCTACTTACATACAAATGACATACTCGTTCTGGAGATTTATTTTTAAGCTTTATCATTGTGATGGCAATTATGGGACCAGAATAGTACATCAATTTCAAGAAAATCAACGAGATTACTTTTCAAACGACACATTTAGAGGTCGTTCTCTTGAATCTAGCGCTGTGTATTATGAAGTAACGCTCCCTGACTCATTTCCGCTGCGATCCATTTTTGGGGGTGTTACAGATTGGTATCAGAGCCAAGGTTATAGAGAACTAGGTTGCATATTTTACCCTAGACTATAACCGTTTTCCACAAAAACTGCATCACATTGCAACAAACATTTTCAAAGTGCATACACACTACTTGCTTACATGCTTACATTACTTGTTACATAAAAGTGCTTTATGTGAAATACATATATGTAATATATTAATGCTTTACGAACTTTTTGCTAATATCGCACGTTTTATATATATAAGAGTTATTTAATAACGACCCGAGCATTTCTTAAGACATTTGTGAGTTGCACAAATGGTCCAATTATACCTCATACATTTGAGTTATACAATAAGGTCCCATCTTACCTTCTTGGGACTTTGTGAGTGGCACAATGGCCTCCATTCGCACTCAGAACATTGTGAGTTAAACAATGGTCCTCTAAGGATATTATTTTTTCTTCAGAGCTTATACTATATAGTATTACACGGAGACCCGTTAAAATTATTGTTTACATGGGAATTATGTAAGATTCTAATATTGCAAGTCTTTGTATGGGCGGGAACTTAAATAGAAGATGATATGATAATCGCAATAAACTGATTTGTTCATAGAGATCTTTACCTTAATTTACTCTAATACCGAGTATCATTAACTTTCTTAAACTCCTATGTCGGAACTTCCCTTGATTGTTTTACATTCCGCCTCCGAAGACGAGATTTTAACACTCGTTCCCATACTCAGTAAGAGAACACATGCATCGTCATGTTCAACCCCCTTGTAGTTATGATAGAGTACCGCGTAATTGCATCGGGAATTATTAAGTAGGATGATTTATAATCTGTTTATTTAAAAGGATTGGGACGCCTCTTCAGTTAAATAAATAAATTATAAATCACCGAACCATAAGTTTATCATTTTTTTACTTACAAAATTCTGGACCTTCTATTTTATGTAAATAAAAATTATAAATGATGTTGCTTAATGGTATCCGATATTACACGAGAATGAACCTGAAATCGATAATCAAAAATACAGAATCCGTTAAAAGGGTCTAGAGACACAATCGTGTCTTGCCACTACTCAGCAGAATCTTAAGACCTCACTTGAACTACCTTATCCTATTCTTAAGTTATTACTTTTGACGTTACAAATCTTTACGATCATGAACTGTTTGTGGAACTAACCGACTTGTGCACACTTGAACTAATGGAGTTGATTCATCCTCGAACTAACGACTAAGTGCAATATTCCACCGTCTATCGCATAAGCTCTCCCGCGAGCTCCCCCCATTTGTTGAATTTTATTCTAGGGATATTGTTTCTCGAAACGTCCCCACTTCTCGTATCCCATCACCGTTTGTTATAGTTATTATTGTTATGGTTACTGTTATTGGTTCCTAGAGCGGTCCTAACTTGTACGAGTTTATCCTATAGGTAATGCAACCCCCCTCAAACCAGATAAACACCTATCAAAGAAACATCTAGTCGAACTATTCATTTCAGACCAATAGTACAACAGACTTAGGTCGCGACACATCCTAGTACTGCCAAGTAAGTTGAATACTTACATCCTTAAGCCTCGTCTGATGTAAATCATCGAACATTATAGATATCTGGAACTAGACTCTATCCTTGAACATTTAAAACATTATATAGACATACCCACGCGACTACACTTTCTCCTTGGACGCTGTCACTATCAAGAGATTTTCTTTATAACGCGTTTATATCAGTCATAAGACCTAAAGTGATATTTTTTTGGAGATACCCATTTTGATGGATCAAATAACCTGGTCAAACCTAACCAAAATTTTTGGTATATTGAAAATTGTCGAAACATCGAATTTTTGCTGAATAAAGTTATCATCGTCTTGTTTAGAACTGGTTATTAAATCTTAAATCTTTTCTTGGTCACACAATCGGTTAACACAAATTAAATCTCGGGATGAGATTTTTTTAAGGGGTAGGTACTGTAACATCCGGCAATTTTCGGGATTTTAAATGACTATTTTAACCTTTGACTTTTCAAGTCCGATTTAACCTTTTAGGGTCATATAATAAAGATTACCACGTAGCCGGTAAATTTTCGAAATATATATGAATAATAAATCATATTTATTATTACTCATCTCTCATTTATACGTTTATATTTCCAACTTATTTGAAACGAAAATGAGAAGACATCTTGCAAATTCTGAAAAACCGCGTACAACGCATACCGACACGAAAATAATTTAATTATATTAAATTATCACTTTTTATTAAATCAAAGTATTTAATAAATTATTTATTACGTTTGTAACATTTCTCATTTTCAGGTCATTTACGACTTCAATTATTCCATTTATTTATTTTTAGAGTTTTGCGCGTTTACTTTTAATTATTATCGTATAGTTAAATCGCGTAAACTAAAAATCAACGTTCAATGTAAACGGACATCAAACAAATTAAAGTTTACATCAAGCAAGTGTTATATGATTATTAGGAGTATAATTTATAACTTTTTGTAATTTATTTTTGTTGGTTACGTAAAACGCTTACGTTTCGCAATAAATTACATTCGGGCATACCCGGAAGCACCTATACCTATCTATACTCAAACAAATACCCACTTTTATACCCAATACACAAAAATTAACAAATTTATCAACTAATAAACACATGGGACCGGACCTCATATGTATACCCATTTAAATGACTCAAAACCCACTAGTTAACTTCCTTAAACCCCACATCATGTACTCTTATCACATGTATCCATAAATTGTCAAGTCTTGTGTACCCTAGAACTAATCCCATGCGTCCAAATGCATAGGGAGGAGGAGAAGCCTCTTACAAGTTGTACCTAAACCATGCTAGTCCATGGTAATGTTTAAGGTGGTTTTGACAATCCTAGGAACCATAAAAGGAAGGTCTTATATTCATTATCACACACACTCATTTGCAAGTAAAAATTTACACTCAAACTCTCTCCACTCTCAACCATACCTACGGCTCAAAATATTGTACCTAGGGTTCTCATTAAAATTCATTCTACAAGTATTCCAAGCATTCAAGCATTCATTCTAAGATCATCTAAGGTTACTCAAGGTTATTTCAAGCTTGGATTTGGGTTTAACAAGGATTAATCAAGAAAACATATTTAGGGTTTTGATTTTGGAAGCTTGGTTAGGGTTTATATCTTGTGTTCATCATCCTACTCTTCTTCTATAAGGTCTATTTAAAGTATTCAATATTCATCCATTCACTATCTTATGTGTACATACTTGTTATATATGTTAAACACCACCTAGATTCATTTTTGTGATATATGAGGTATTTAGGAGCTTACTAAATTCGAATTTTATATTGTATATAGTAAAATAATACTTGAAATAAAGGGACATGCTTAGTAAAAGTTATGTATCAAAAGATCACAAGGACATGGATTTCATTTGAACAAGTGTTATGGACTATTAGAGGACTTATTATATGTATGACATATGGTAGAAAATTTGGTAAAATAATGGTGCAAGGTTTCTAAATAAAAGTAATTATAAAACTTGCTTTATTAATCAAAAACCCTAATTAACTTTTATAAACCTACTGTTGGAATTCGACATTTAACTTATACATTTTATATTTTATTAAAATAGTACTCCTCACAAGGATCGTGAGCATGTAAGGAACTTGGAAAACGGATTTATAACGAAAAAGATATGACATTTACAAGTTTACGATAATTAAACGTATAAAAGTAATTTTATAAAAGTTATTTCATACACATACCTACTGTTTCGGATCTGAACTATAAAAATAAATATTTTGTAAACCTAGTACTTTTCATGACGAATCCAAGGGCGTAAGAAACTCGAGAAACGGAATTAAAATGAACAAGTTATGATTGTTACAAGTTATATATGATTAATTATATAAAAACAGTTTTTAAGAACTGTTATGAACAGTAAAAGTTACTGTTCATCAGAGGTTTAATTTTTATAAATATGATATTTTGATAAATTTTCTTAATACGAAGTCGTGGACATAAGAAACGTATAAAACGGAGTCAAAACGATAAAGATATGAGGTTTTAAAATCGCGCGCACTATTTTGACTTTTATACATTATTTTTATAAAACAATTAAATTAATAATGAAGTAACATTATGTAATTCAATAAAAACATTTAACCATATATGTTAGGAAAATCGTATTCATAGTTACTACTGGTAGTTATAGTCATTACTACTGGTAGCATATTAGTTACTCCTGGTAGTTGTAGTCGTTACTACTGGTAATGCTATAGTTAGTCCTGGTAGTACAAATGTAATAGTTAGTTAGGATATGCATGTTTTACAAATGGTACATTAGTAAACGAAAAGTAATATTTTCTTTACGGATACAAATACACATACTTTTATTTAACAAAGCACGAGTTAATTATTAATTTAACTTTTAAAGATTTAATAAAAACTATTAGGTGGTGGTGTGACTATATAACATGTGATGTTTTATTTATATATAATACAATATACTCATACGGCCTATAATTAATTAGGTTGCATTCGGATTGCCAAGACGATTCACTTATTCGATTTAGATAATCAATCATTCACTTACGGTGAGTTTATAGCCCCTCTTTCACTTGTTTTACATTTACTTTACAAATCCTGGGGGAGAATACATGCTCAATACAACTTGTTTACATATTCATTTACAATATCTTTTACATACTATTCTACACACTTGGTTTACATACTTGATTTTCACAAACTCATTACAAACCACCATTAAATGGATGATTCAACTTGGTTCATAACTTTGTTACATACTCATTTGCATACACATTTATGAAATTGCTTACATACTCATTACAAACTCAATTACTTGATTTATATCACACTCTTTCTACTTATGGATTTAAGTACTCAAAGCTTTTACGAATATGATGATTACTCTATTTTTGGACGCAAGTGTTTTCAGTTATCATCTCCTGTTTACATGTGCCTAAGTAACATAACCCACCATTGCCCATTATCATGAACTGTTAAATTCTTGACCGGAGGACCAGTTGAGGAAGCGCGAGTGTATAAATTGTCTAATTTGGGGATTGACATCCCTATTCGGGTGGAGCTCTCACTCAAAGTTTCGACCGTACGGAAAAACACGTAATGCATACATATTTTTTTGTCGGAACAATTTGGATGTTGCGGGTTTGAACATCTACACGGGCCTTTATTTGCATTAAGTTGCATACATAGATGTCGAGCTTCAGTGTCATGAGCTTAGCGCAACAGTAGATATTATTTATGTGGTACTGTATCTGTTATAGTAGACCCATACATTTTGGAAAATCAACGATCTCACTGTCCATACTACTTATTGAACATTACTAATTTCTGAACACTTTTCATTATATTGCGGCGAAGCAATAAACACTAGACTCTTTTGGTTCTACATTTACTCTTACATTTTTGGCGATTATTATAAGGATTGAAATAATCATACATACTTTATAAATCTTTGGATTCAACATTTCGTTACTTTTAGTACTTCATAAAACTCGATGGAACTCACCAACTTTAATGTTGACACTTTTAAGCATGTTTTTCTCAGGTGAATTAGATGCTTGGCTTACTTGATGTGCAATGAAGTCTAATATAGACAAGATTTCATTTATGGATTTCTACTTACATACAAATGATCAAATCTCGTTGGGTTATTTTCAAGCTTTTCATTTTGCTGCAATTATGGGACAAATGTTATATCAATTTTAAAGAAATCAACGAGATTACTTTTCAAACGACACATTTAGAGGTCGTTCTCTTGTATCTTATGCTATTGTATTATGAAGTAACGCCCCCTGAGATATTTCCGCTGCGACACATTTTTGGGGGTGTTACACGAACCCTTTCCTTATACAACTCAAGTTGACTAGTCAAAGTCTTGTTTTGTTTTTGAACTTTTTGAGCAAATATTTGTTGCTTTTCAGCTTCTTGATATACATTTCTAGCTAATTGCTCTAACACACATAGATCTGGAACATGTGTATCTTTTTCAATACTGCCACTATTAACATTCCCATTGGGTGAATCAAATATAATATCGCTATCAATTTGATCATCACCAATGGTACTGTTAATAATTTTAATATGAGTTGGATACATTTGTTCTTCATTTTTATTATTAGATGAAGATTGTACCTTACTTATAAATGCAGAATCATAGCTTGGCCCAGGATCAGAAGTATTATCAGCCGGTTGAATTCTGACCATTAAGCATATGTTTGAACTGAGTTCTTCTATTTCTTCCATCCTTGAAGCATCAACAAAGAGAAAATAATTCTGCTCATCGGTAAAAATCACTCCAGCTTCATCCTGTTTTGCCAACAACATTTGTTCCATGAAGTATTTCGACTCCCGAACTCTTGGCTTTGTATAATTCCTAGCATAATGTCTTTTTCCACTACAGTTGTAGCATTGAATAGTTGAAGTGTTTCCTGAAGACGAGGTTCGAAGAGTCCTTTGAACATTTCCAGTCTCATTTAGAGCATTCGATCCCTCTACGATTTCCTCCTTAACATAAGCTCGTCTATTGGTATTTTGTATCCTTGAAAATTGGTATCAAGAGCTAACCAGGGGTGTTTTGTATTTGTGTTTGTGTTTGTTGGGTTTTATGATTTTAAGCTTATTTTAAGCTTATTTTGTTGTTTTTTCCTGTTAAAAAGTGCACGAATCTGTTTTTTTATGTTGTTATAAAACTGTTTTATAACAGTTTTTTTCTTTTTTTTGGTCCATTTTTTCCAAATCTTATCCGAAAACATGTCCTTCATTTTAACAGCTTCTTTGAGCTCTTGATAAGCTTATTTTCTGGACTTATTTTTGAGCTTATTTGTTCTTGGTCCCATACGGTTTGAAAATGCAACAAACATAGATCCGTGATTTTAGAAAAAGGACACTGGTTATTTTTGTGGTCCCTGGCTTGAAGATAAGAAGGAGACCAAGATCCACATATTATGGAAAGAACAAGGACGATTGGGGATTGGGGTTTTGTTGTTTCGGTTGAAGACAAAAGCAAGGATACAAGTTTGTACAAACTGAACAAACTGTGTTCTATATCAACCGAACAACTCTAAAGCAAGTTCAAACCGAACAACCAATTTTCATGTGGCAACCGAACAACCAATTTTCTTGTGGCAACCGAACAACCAATTTTCCTTTAACAAACCGAACAACCAATTTTTATTTGAAAACCGAACAACCAAATACTTTGGAAACTGAACAACTAGTATTCCATTTGATAACCGATCAACATAAATCGAGTCAACATGGTATTTACCGAGTTAACCCGGGTCAAACTCATTGAGTCATAAGTCAAAACTAAAAGGAAGGAGAAGAAGACAGACTCGAGTGACTCAACCCATATCAAACATCTACAACAACTGCACAATCAATTTCAACTAACAGCCAACAACATATCCAACAAAACCAAATCTCACTTCAAAACCCCTCGTCACATTTCAATAACAAATCCACAAACCAAATCCACTATCAAACTAACCTATCTCATCGTCACATAACACCACATCTCCTCCCACAACCTCATCTAGACTCGAAATAAAATTCAATCAAAAATTTACCGTGATCTCAGATTGTTCAACTTTACTACAAATCTTAGAAAGATTTTTTGAACAAAACTTATCATAGATCTGTAAAAGGAAAACCTTTCTTCTTTGATATTTAAATATAAATAAAGATTGATAACAACTTTGTTATAATCTTTATTTGTTTCAATTTCTGAAACAAAATTAAGACTGAAACCTACCCGAGACCTCAATAGGAGATCTTGATGCTCAATCGTGAAGAAACTTGACGGGTATGGCGTTCGAGTAGCAAAAAACGTATGTGGTGCGATGTGTTTGTGTTTCGACCTTGTCACGGTTTGATTATGGAGTGATAAGGTAGATATGAAAGGTTGTGTATGATGTTGTGATGTGAAGCTTGTTGGAGCATTGGATCTGTGCTGGTAATTTTGATTTATCAAATGTGGTGAAATTTGAGAGTATCAAATGATGGGGGCGGTTGTGAATAATTTTAGGGTTAAGTGGTGTGATTTTTAGGGATAGGTTATTTATAACTGGGATTAGGGATTTGTTTACTTTTTGAATCGGGTATAAGGATTTATGGCAGGCCAGGTATCATCATTTGTTAGATCGGTTCATTATATCTCTACTTCTTTCATGGGCCGAATGGTGATGGACTTGGGTATTACCCATCACATTTGGCCGAGTATTGTTAGATGTTAGGTTGATTGTATATGAGTTGGGCCGAGCTTATCAGTTATACGGCATTTGGCAGCTCGGGCTTACCACAAAAATAGTAGGCCGGTTATTTGATGATGTTGAGCCATTTTTATTGAATATCACATTAGTTTGTGCTAATGTTATATTAGTTGGGATGTGTCTTATTTTTGGGATTAGTGTTATTAGATTTAGCCGGGTTTTAAAACAACATGATGTCGGGTAAAAGTATAGAAGACCAGGTTTTATTACTTGGACGACCGTGCTTATGGTATATTTTTTAGAGCCGATCCCGTTAACCATAACAAAAATCACGAACAACAACACAACAAACACAATACATTACACTAAAAACGATCCTTATCAAAATTCACCTTCATTCATAATGGCTTTTATTGAATTCTTTATGACTACGGGGTCACTCAGTTGGGATTGAAGTTATTCGTTAGGTTTTTTGCTTCATTCTTGAGTTCGTTTTGTCAGGATTTATTCATCTGTGGTCATCAGTATTAGCCTACAGAATAGATAAGGGGATTTAGTTCGGGTTGATAAGAGAGTTTTGTAACAAGAGTATCGACATCTTCTCACAGAGTATTGCTTATGCAATCATGTGCTATGAAGCTAAGTAAGCAGTTCCAGTTGGCATAAGATGTACACATGTGTAGGATGATTCCTCAGTTAGTCATCATCCTGGAGGGAGAAATGTGTACATCTGGTACTTAGTTGATTTTTTATGTTACCGTTTTGATGTTACAGTTTCAACTATGTAGCGGGATAAATTGCTTTCACTCGGGACTTAGTTGACTCTGGTGAAACAATTTAAATGGGTACATCTGGGACTTAGTTGACTTTGATGTTACCGTTTTGAATACATCGATGGATAAATTTCGTACACTCGGGGCTTAATTGACTTTGGTGTAGCAATTCATATCTGCACTTTTCTGGAGGGAGAAAAGTGCATTTCCTGTCTTAATTGACTTTGGTGCTATGGTTTCGACTTTCAAAAAAGGGGATAAAATGTATACTTCAGGACTAGAATGCTTCTTAAGTGAGTCGATGTTGATATCATTCCCTCCCTACAGATTATACTAAATAAGAAGGTTTTTAAGCCAAGCTGGAGGAGGTTGTATGACTCAAGACGTGTGCATTAATTCTTATCAGTCTTAGGGGTGTCTGTTTGGGAGGGAGATGAAGAAAAATGAGCCTACTAGTTAAGAGGGAGTAAAAACTTAACTTGATACTGCACAAGAAGTTCGGAGCATAATTCACATCAATGCCGAAGTATTCGGATAAGAGAACTTCAATGATGACAAATGAGAAGCAGATTCAGGTACTTCGACATGCCCAGAAGTGCAGGAAAATGAAGCTTTTTCAAGACATGTAGCTGATTCAGAAACTTCACAATGACCAAAAGTGTATGAAGAAAGTTGTTGAAGACATGTCAAGAAGTTATGAGCATAAATCCAATCAAGGCCGAGATCATCGATAGATAAAACTTCTAAGTCATCTTCAGCAGTATACTACAGTGTGTTCGTCTACAAGCTGAAGAAATAAAGGTGGAGCATTCAAGTAAATTGAGGTCTTTGAAGACAATCTCAAGGAATGCTAGATTTCAGTCTTATCATTTTACTTTATTTTTTCTTATAGGAAACATTGTAACCAATTCACGTGTGATGCCATCTTGGAGGAAGATTGTTAGCCTCACTATTTTAGTAAAGCTGGCATCTTACACGTGAATTGGACTAGCTATAGGCCAACTGCTACACGCAAGGACTAAAATTGTATAAGTGGCATAGATAGCTTAAGATAAGCCTATAAATACCCCTCATGACTCTCCATGAGGGGTTGGTTAAATTATTGTAACTTTTATTTCTCTTTTTAAAAACACATAGTTCATCCTTTTCCCTCTTTACTTTCTCTCACTAGAAAACCACAATGATTCATCTTTTGTTCTTTGATCAACCAAGACCCCCCAGAAAGGTGTTTTGTATCCTTGACAAAGAGAATCAGTCTGTTTAGGAATATTGTTTGATGATGTGACAGGTTTAGCAAATCTAACTCTTTTGTCTTTGTTACTCAGTATGACAGCAACTAACTTCTCACTAGGTTTTGGTGAATTATGACATGTCTAAGAGGCATAGACTAATAATTCCTAAACATGTTTATAAACATGCAAGCCGATTCTAATAGAGGTTCACTAGGATACTGTGTTCTAGCACATTCTACAAATCCATGAAAAGTGTCAGCATATTCTATAGTCTTCTCAATGTAAACCTCATGAGCATCCCTATTGTTCTTAAGCCTAGCAGAAATAGGTTATATGTCAAGCTTGAACATTCCTGGAGCAAGAGTGGCATTAGGTTTTGAAACCATAGTATTGACATCATTTTTCCCTTTAAGTTTCCTTAATTCATTTTTCAGTGCTGTAATAGCAAAAACCTTTTCTTGAAGTTGAACATTTAAATCTGAATTTTCAAGAGACTTTGAATTAATTTGAGAATTTAAAGAGTCGCAGTGTTCTTTTGATTGAACCCGTGTCTTTCTAATTGAGTCAAATTGCTCTTTGTAAATAGATTTCAAATGCTCTCGTTCTATTCTTAAATTATCATTTTCCGAAAGTAATTTTGCCACACTATGTTCTAGTTCAATGTTGATTGTTTTAATCTCATGAATATCTTTCTTTACATTTTCCACATTATATTTTCTACTCAAAGATTTGATTCTTTTTTTCAACTTTCTAATGACCGTGTCCTTCTCTTGTGACTAAGCTTTCAATTTATTTATTTCAAATAATTGATTAAATGTGGGAGCATTTAGGTTTTCACTAGAATTTTCCCTTTGAAAAATCTCTTGATTAAGTTGAGTTACTACTTCTAATGAAATGCAATGCTTTCTAAATTTGAATAACTTTTAACAAGTTTATTGTAAGCCTCTTTTTCAATGAAATCTTTCTTTTTGAAAAGCTCAATCTCAAGTTCTAGACAATTCTTGCAATCATTCACACATGACTTTTTCACATCACAAATATCCACATAATTCGCAACAACATGCACAATTTCTTAAGACATGATTTGGCTAAAGAGTTGATCATTATCAATCCTAAGTTGTTTGATTTGAATTTCAAAAGCATTCTTGTTTACAGAACACTGATCAACAGCAGCCTCCATTTGGTTAAAAACAGTTTGAACTTCAGTAATTTCATCTAGAAACTTACCTTAGGAAGTTCACTAGGAGCTTTAATTCTAACGGGTGTATGTGACGTAATGAGTGTTTTAGAAAGGGATGAATGTTTTAACCAGAAAGCTTGTTCTACAGACAATTCTTTTTGAGTGACAAAACGTTTTCCAAAATCTTATTTAATCTTATTTAATTTTGAATAATCAATTGGAGAAATCTTAATCTTATTTTCTACTGAAAATGGATCATTTTGTTTATCAACCATCTTTGATCTACTCTCTTCTTCCAAAATCAATGTCTCTTCATCATCATTCATAGAAATCACAGCATGTTCTTTAGCAATAACACTACCATCATATAATGTTGGTTGAATCCGTTGAGCTTTTTTAAGATGGAACGGATTTTGATAACCAAGAGCTTGTTTGTGAGTGTCATCATAAAAAACTTATGGTTTTGTTAGCATATGCATTGCTTGCGTAGATTGATACATCTTACAAATAATATTTTCTAGTTCTTTATTTTGTTTTTCCAAAACAATTTCTTGTCCAATATACTTAGGACTCTTTTTTCTTTAGAACTCGTGTTTTGATAAACAAGTTAATGTGTTTGATAAAGACTCCTTTTCTTTGACATTATTAGAAAGAGTTTCTTTAAGTGTATCGATCTCTTATTAAAAAGCCGCAAGCTTTGCATTTCTATCACGAATTAAATCATCCATTTGAGAATCTATTAATTTTTCCCTTTGATTTAAATCTACATTAAGTCTTTGTTCAAAAATGGTGATTCGTTCTTTGTACCTCTCAAGCTCGACGGTTAATGATTCATTTACCTTTTTATTTGTTTGATTTTTCTTATCTAAATGAGCTACGTGATCAGTCATTTGTTCAACTAAGGATAACACCAATAAATCATTAGGTTCAGAAGGATTAGTATCTTGAATAACCGCATCTTGTGTCTCTTGCAGATATTGAGAGTACGAAATGATATTACTATCACTATGTATCTCATTATTGTCAAAATCATCAACATGTGTTTGTTTAGAATACTACATCTCTTGCACATCCTGATTATTCATATCATTCATATAAGAATTGGAATAATGTACCTCATAGAGAACTTCAGGATCACAGCTTGAAAGATTTGCCATCAGAACCGCTTTAGCCGAGGATAAGTCATCACAATCCAAGTCATATGCATCCAAGTCATCTGTCTAGAAAGCTGAATTCTAAGGGATTGTCTGTTAAGCAACTGGAGCTTCTAATATACTAGGATCTGCTAAAAATGCAAGTTGCTTTTCATCTAATATTTAACCCACTTCTTGAGCTTCTGCTAACATCAATTTCTCCTTAAACCATGCAGCATTCCTTGGCCTTTTTGGCTGAGTACACTGTCTCGCTATATGCCCTTCTCCTTAACAGTTATAACACTTCACAACTCTTGGTGGACCAACTGCAACATTTTCCTTTAAAGTAGTAGTAATTCCTTTGTTTCCTATACTAGCATAACTCTGATTTTGTCTTCCTTGAACTTGTTAAACAGTGACCCTACCATCTTGAATGGTTGCTTGATTTCTAGGATTAGACGATGTTCTGAGTTGATTGTTTAATGGTGGAAACCTTGATGCTACAGCAGACAGAAATGCCATTGCTTTGTTGATGCATTCAGTCAAATATTCTCCTTACTGAAACATAGGAACAGCGACACCAGAGTCTAATTGGGGAAATTCATCTTGAGATTGTGGTGTCATTGATGGAGATATGAATGGTGAAGGGGAAACTGGATGTTGTTGTGGTTTGACTAGATTGACTAGAGTATGATGGTGTTGATGATGAATAGGTACTGCATAAACTGGTGTGAATTGCTAAGGAGGTGGATACATTGAATAACCTGAATGTTGTGGTGACTGAGATGGATTGTATAAAGTTGGAGAATTGGCTACAAAAGCAAGAGAATCCTGATATCTTTCATAATTGATACGAACTTCATTAGCATGTCATTCATGTTGACTAAGGTATGCATACAACTGATTATAGTTGGTGGTATACAAACTCTTAGCTAACTTTACATCAGTAATAGACTTGCTCCATTCCGATGGAAGAGCATTCAGAAACTTGGTGTTGACTTGAACTTGTTGCATAGTCATCCTAATAGTATGCATGTCATTGATCAGCTGAGAGAATATCCAATAGTACTCATACAATGTTTCACCTGGAACATTAGCAAACTTATCAAACAAGTTATACAATCTGCATTTACGTTCTTGGTATGATAATTCAGTGCCTTTCATTAGCATCTTAACTCTATCCCAAATATCCTTAGCCGCCTCTTGATGGTTAACAAGTGCATACACATTGGGTGAAAGAACGTGAAGAATGATATGCGTTGCTTGAACATCACAATCATCTTGAAGTTGTTGTGCTTTAGTGAGTTCAGTGTATTTCTTAGGTCTAGTTTGCCCATTTTCTTCAACTGTTGGATAAACCAATAGATCGTTATAGATTGAATCAAGCATCATCCTACCATGATTCTTTCCTTTGATGAATAGACGTATACGACTTGCCCATGAATCATACATTGATTTTTCAAGCATTGGAATACGGTTCTTAGCTCCAGCAACAATGATATGTTTTGCTAAAGTAGCCATCTTGAATTAATTAAAAATTAAAATGATTAACGAGTGATCAAACAGTGATAAAGGAGGATTATGTTAAGAGTTGTTGTTGTTGGTGAATAAGATTGATATTCTACAGGATTTTACAAATCTTCACTAAAACCAAGAAATCCAAGTATTTTGCGAGATTTTACAAAGTAAGACAAACTGTAGAAAATAAAATCTTTTTATGATTGATGTAATATTTCGCTTGAATATGAAAAAGGTAATGTTTCGCTTGAATATGTAATGTTTCGCTTGAATGTGAAAAATTGAACAGAGTTTTGTTTTACACAACTACGTATTTCGCTTGAACTTAGCAACCTGTCATATTTCTCTTAGAAACATATATTGCTTGAGATCATATTTCTCTTAGACATATTTCGCTTGATCTAAGAAAAATTAAGCAGAGTTTCGTTTCCTAGAAATGACGTATTTCGCTTGAAGTCAACTTGTCATATTTCGCTTAACAACATATTTCGCTTAAGTACATATTTCGCTAGCTTCATGTAATATTTCACTATCTTCAAAACATATTTTGCTTCCTTCAAATAAAAACGTATTTTTTCATAAAAAACACCAAAAACTCACCCTTTTTGATGTTTTACCTTGATTTTTCTTGCAGAACTAGTTATCTTAGGCCAATATCTAGCTTAAAAACACAAACGTTAACACTTTTAAACACAAAAATCCAGGTTTGATTTTGTAAGCACACAAAAACCAAAAAAGAACTAAAACATATGATCTATCCAAGATATAAGCGCACACAAGCTCACGACATCACCCCATGGCGACTGATACCAAATGTAGAAGTATCAAATCATTTAACAACTAATTAAGATAGAAAGTTTAGAGAGAGAAAGGAGGGTTGTAGCACTTAATGAGAGAAAGAAAGGAAAAAATTAATATTATGAGTAACCAAATGAATAACCAACCCTTTCCAAGGCATGGAGAGGGGTATATATACCTAGCATAGGGCCGATCAACATAAGGATGACTTATGTTGACCCGATTAGCATGGTAAGTTTCTAAATATTATGCTACGAGCTATACTATTACAACTTTAGAAGTGACTGAGTCTTTTCTCGATTCCTAAAACAGGTCATGAAATCTTTAATAGAAAAACCAAAAGCATCAAATTCAACGATATAATTATTATCACGAACAAACTGACGAACATAAATAAAAAAATTAACTATGTTAAGGGTGATAAGAAAATTATTAAGGTGAAGGGGTCTATGAGGGGTTTGCAAAATACTATGTCCAGATTTGGTGACGGGTATAGTATAACCGTCTCCAACCGAGAAAGATGGATATATACACATATTTAAAACATCACTAAGACTAGTAACCGAATCATTAAGGTGATAACTCGCACATGTATCCATATTCCAAGCATGTAGTAGGATCATGTAGAGTCGTAAAACTAAAAACATGCGATAATATCATCCCATGTCCCTGATTTGACCATCCTAAATGAGAGGGCTGACCCGGTTTCCCCAAAGATGCCTGCTGACCAGTTTGACTCGGCAGACCCAACTGACGCGGTTGACCCGGTCACCCGGCTATGAAATAAATTAGGCCTTATGACCTTGATGTGTAATAACATGGGTCGGATTATGAACCTGGGAAGCTGATGTAACCATTTGGGCTAGTTGGGCTGGCTGGTAACAAACCTGCTAGGCTGTAACCCTTGCCCTTTCTGTGTTTTGAATATTCTAATATTAGTCCTTCACTATTTGGCGTTTGTCAGTTTTATTAGAATATGTGTCGTGTTGATGGTGGTGAATCTATAAGATTGAGGTGTTTTATGGTTAATGGTGTATAATAATCCTTTTTAGAGGGTATTATTATGTTATTTATGTTTCGGGTGGTTTGGCCCGTGAATTGTGAGAAATGACAAAAAAACGAGTCTCGACACGTCCGTAAATGTCCAAATGAGTTTTTGGGGAATAAAGCGTGGAAATGTGTCGTGTAAATACTCTAGGTTATTGGAAAAGTATTTTTAAGATGAATAAAAATGCTAAGTAACTTCGGGAAATATTTTACGATCACGGTTTTCAAGATTTAAGTGAACTCGACACAAAAACGAAGACACCCGAGCCCCTAGGATTCCTAACCGGCTATAGAACATAGGAGGGAACAAGATGGCTAATTTTTAGCTAAGGTGTCCCAAGGATAGTACATATGCATTTTGTCATATCCTAAACACACATTTCTTATTACTTGAATCCAAAAAAACACACACATTTTCTTTGCTCTCCTTGGTGCGTCCAGACATAACACACACACACACACTTATAATTTTTGAAATTTGATCAAAAACATGAGGAGTCTTGGAGTATTGGGTTGATTATAGTTCTTGGATTATTGTTAAAACTACGTTTGAGTAGTCGTCGCGTTCGTTCTTGATATTTTGAAAAATCTCTTTGTAAGTTTATCAAATTTTGATTTAACTTGTACTTATATATGTTAAATGATGCATAGATGTTAGTTGTACGGCCCGTTTGTTAAATATCGAAAATGAAAAGTTTGCAAAAGGCTATAAAAGGGTGCGTTTGGTTTGAATAGAAATATAAGAAGGATAAGGTTTTGTTAGTTTTGATATTGTGGTCGTGATAGTTGAAAAACATATATTGCTAATTAATCTATTTTGGATAATAGCTTATTGGGCTTATTTTGAGCTTTTCGTGGCTTATTTTGAGCTTATTGGCTCTCGAAAATTTTGTGAAGACCACCAAGGAAGCAAGTATATTTATTCTTTTGTTACTACCCTAGTATTCATATTTGTGGACTATTTTTATATCTATGGTGATAACCAAATAGATACGTACTTATTACCTTATTATAAGGCTTATAGGAATTGGTTTTGAGCTATTGGCCTCACGGCCCAATACGCCTCCATAAGTCCGTGGCTTATTATGCTTATGTGGTCCGGGATACTTGTACTTATTGATTGGACTAAATTCACTAATGGGCTTTGGTATGGGCCTAAAGTATATATTGCGACATATGAATTCTTAATGGATTCCATTTGGGCCTGTTATGCCAAATAAGCTAAATAAGACATTTATGATTTTGGAGAACTTTGAAATGGGACAAACTTATGAAATTTATATTGAAAGTCGTTGAGATACGTTTATGGTGCAACATTGAGAGAAATATGTGTTTTTGGCATTATATGTCGGAAATGGTGAATTTGTGAAAATAGTTTTGAAATAAAGTTTAAAAACTTGGAGAAACCGTTGTATAAACGAACGAGTCATGTCGAAATTTCGTAAAAAGTCTATACTTAAATTTTTTACTCAAAACGCGATTTACATAGAAATAATATTAAATTATTTATTTTAATAAGTCCGATTTAAAAGACGAAAATTATATTTTTCCGAAACTTTTTAAAATTGCTTAGTATAATTAAACTTCGTTTTCTCATAACTTAAATGATGAACTATTGGAACTAAAGTACCGAATTAGATTTACGAGATATATATAGAGTATTTATTACTTATCTATTATATTAGCAAGGTATAAGTATATGTATTATACTAAGATATGAGTTGGGATATGGTATCATTTGAAGTTAAGTCGTCAACCATCACACCACTAAGACGTTAAAAATAACCGTACAACACGTCTGACCTCTATGCATCGAAACCTGAAAACTGTTTTTGAAATGAATGATTAAAATGGGACATTAATTGGACTAGGTCATATTCAGACGTCGTTGCATTTGCTTGTGTGATATTGAGTTTGCTGCTTGAGGTGAGTTCTCGTAGCCCCACTTTTAAAATCTTTTCCGTTGGGGGAAAATGATACTCAAATTTGTTTTGAACTATTTTTCTGAACTGTGCGAAATGTGGTTTTGTTTTTAGGACAATTATGTGCTTATGACTGATATGTGAATATTATGTGGTATGATTGTTCTTGCATGCATCGAGGTGCATGGTGTGATTAGCAAGGATTTGCTATGTTTGTGAAAGGTTGCCCTATTGTAAATGCTCCAGTACTGGTAGGCTTTTTAGGTGCGTATAACCTCGGGGTTGCGAATTTACCGAAGTATATTTATAAGTGTTTATTATAAGAATTTTCTTATATTACTCTACTATATTATTAAATAGTATAAGTATATATATTATACTACGAAATGTTGGAAGTATGATATTTTTGAAGTTAAGTTGTCAACCATCACACCACTGAAAACGTTAAGAATGACCGTACAACGCGCATCTGACCTCTATGCATCAAACCTGAAAACTGTTTTGGAAATAAATGTCTAAGTGGAACATTAATTGGACTAGGTCGTGTTCGGACGTCGTTGCATTTGCTTGTGTGATATTGAGTTTGCGGCTAGACACCTTTGCTTGAGGTGAGTTCTCGTAGCCCCACTTTTTAAATCTTTTCCGTTGGGGGAAAATGATACTCAAATGTGTTTTGAACTGTTTTTCTGAACTGTGCAAAATGTGGTTTTGTTTTTGGGACAATTTATGTGCTTATGACTGCTATGTGAATATTATGTGGTATGATTGTTTTTGCATGCATCGAGGTGCATGGCAAGGTGTGATTAGCATGGATTTGCTATGTTTGTGAAAGGTTGTCCTATTGTAAATGCTCCAATACTGGTAGGCTTTTTAGGTGCGTATAACCTCGGGGTTGCGACCCCAAAAGCGTTGGTACACGCTGGTGATAAGACTAGCGGGGATGCTAGGTCTTGGTACATGATTAGCGGGGATGTTAAGTCACCATTCTCAACATGAAACTATAATCTTCACTGTCATATTGCACGATTGTCCAACTGTATGAGATATATATGATATTGGCACAACGACTGGGTTTTCTTCAAACCTACGAGCTCACCAACATTATTGTTGACGTTTTCGAGTATCATTTTCAGGTGAAGGAAATGGTCAGTAGATTGTGATGCATGTTAGCAGACTTTAAGTGTATCATGTATGGATCATGTTTGAGAGGTCTTGCTTTTTGATGTATGTTATGGATTTGTTTCTTGAGGATAAATGTTTAAGACTTGTATGGCCCCTGCGTGGGGCAAGTGGATTTGTAAGCGACTATTTGTTGTGTTCTTCGATAGGACATCACTCAAGGTTATTGAGGTTGATGGTCATGATGACACTTTCATTTATGCATTTTTAGATTAATCTATTTTAGTGATCTGTGTTTGATTGGTCATTATGTTTGCCTTCTTCGTGTTCCGCCCTATGACATGGGGGGGGGGGCGGGGGTGTGACAGATTGGTAATCAAAGCCAGGTTTATAGAAAACTAGGTGGTTTGGCCTAGACTATAACATAGAAATCTTCATATATGCATTATAGGATCTATGTGCACGGTGTTCCGCTTATACGTACTTATATGAGTATAATGTATATACATAGTTTAAGTCATTCATTGAAATGGGTGAACCTAATACTAGGTACGACTGGGAAATGATACAGATATAAATACGGTGGCCAACGTAGTTATAAACGTATCATGACTCACGCATATTCAGTATTATCGTTCACACAAATCGGTGTTGACACCTTAAGGATGAATACTAAGTACAACTGGGAAAGGATACGGGTATAAATACGGTGGCCAACGTAATTATAAACGTATCACGACTCACACACATTTAGTATTATCGTCCACACAAATCGATGTTGACACCTTAGGACTGCATGATGTGTGGTATAGTATATTAAGTTATCCTATGTGTATTGACCATCTCGCCTACCTAATGTTTCCTATGTTCTCCCTAGTGTAGATAATGCCGCCAACGATGACGACTCGAAGTGCTGGCCGGGTTATTGTTGCATCACGAGGAGGGGGAACGGGTGGACGAGCTGGTAAAGGTGGTGGTAGGACTAGAGGTCATTCAGGTGATCAGGGTGATGGTAGAATTGATGGTCAAGGTGGCCAAGTAGGTGGTCAGGGTAGTGAGGTGAATGATGGTGTTAACGGAGTCCTCGACTTCTCCACCATCATTGCACAGCAGTTGCGAAATTTACTTCCTACTATTGTAGCCCAAGTAGGCGACCAAGGTAGAGGTCAATGGAATGGTAGGAATTAAAACAGTGATGCCGTGAATGACAACATCCGAGGCGATGTTAGGAATGTCATTGAGAACAACGACCGTAGGTGTACCTATAAGGATGTCTTAGCTTGTAACCCTAAGGGGTATGATGGGAAGGGAGGTGATGTAGTTTACACCTATTGGATTGAAAAGATGGAGTCAGTTCAGGATATGAGTGGTTGTGGGGATAACCAAAAAGTGAAGTACACTGTTGGTTCTTTTGTCGGTAAGGCTTTAACATGGTGGAATTCTTAGATTCGCACATTAGGTCGAGAGGTTGCTATAGGTATGTCATGGGATAACTTAAGGTATTGATTAGGGAAGAGTTTTGTCCTAGTAATGAGATGCAGAAGTTGGAAACTGAGTTATAGAATCACGTCATGGTCTGGGCCGGCCATGCGGCGTACACTAATAGGTTTCATGAGTTGGCTAGGTTAGTTCCTCATTTAGTAACCCCGGAAAATAGAAGGACTGAGAGGTATGTGTATGGCCTTGATCCACAGATCCGAGGGATGGTGATAGCAACGGAGCCATCAACCATTCAAAAGGCTGTGCAGATTGCTGGCATACTGACTGATGAAGCCCTTAGGAATGGGTCAATCAAAAAGAACCCTGAGAAGAAAGGAAATGGGGGAGAACCTAGTAAGGATAGGAATGGAAGGGATGATAACAAGAGGACTAGGACTAGAAATGCTTTTGCTACAACCACAAACCCTGTTAGGAGAGAAAACACGGGTGCGGTACCCAAGTGTACCACCTGTAACTTTCACCATCTACCTGAGACACCTTGTCGCACTCGTTTCAACTGTAACCACCCAGGACATTTTGCTAAGGATTGTAGAGTGGTGCCTAGGAATGTGAACCCCATCAATGCTAGAAACCCAACTGCTAGGCCTGTTACGAGTGTGGTAGTACCGATCATATCAAGGCAGCATGTCCTAGGTTAAATCAGGCTCAGAGGCCAGGGGGAAACCATCAGAACCAAGTCGTGGCTGTTATTAGGGGTCAGGGTCGTAGGAACAATAATAACCAGGTGCGTGGAAGGGCATTCATGCTGGGAGCAGAGGAGGGTCGCCAGGACCTGAACATCATGACGGGTATGTTCACTTTGAACAACCATTATGCCATAACCTTATTTGACTCTGGTGCCGACCATTAATTATTATTCGGTTATGAGATTAAGATAACTAGCGGGCAACTAGTAGAGATTGATAAAGTTATTAGGGGTTGCAAACTAGAAATAGAAGGTCACATGTTTGATATTAATTTTATACCGTTTGGAAGCAGGAGTTTCGATGTGATCATAGGAATGGATTGGTTGTCCAACCATAAGGCTAAAATAATTTTTCAAGAGAAGGTAGTTAGAATACCACTACCAGACGGCAAAGTACTTAGAGATATAGGAGAAAGACCGGAAGAGAAAATGAGGCATCTAATAAGCGCTAAGGCTTAGGAACAAAAACAAGAAGAGATTGTTGTGGTTAGAGATTTTCCTGAGGTATTTCCGAATGACCTATCAGGATTACCTGCTATTCGAGAAATTGAATTTAGGATTGAGTTAGTCCCTGGAGCAATACCGGTCACGAAA
>BQNB010069002.1:0-33647 GCA_026074375.1 Tanacetum coccineum
GGCGAGAAGTTCTCATGCATTGTTTAGATTTCTGAGACCCTGACTAGTTGAAGGAAGTTTTTTAGGAAAAACTTTGGGTTTTAAAACAGTTACTAGAGGACTTGGTATAGAAGACCAATAAAGTTGTTCTGCAAACAATTGTGTTTGTGGAACAAAAATCTCATAAAGTTTGTTTAATTTGGAGTAATCAATCGGTTTAGTATTAACAACAGTTTGTTTTTCAAGCATTTTCAACCGACTCTCTTCAGCAAGTATCAAAGTTTCCTCAGAATCATACACAAATACAAAATTATGTTCTTTAATCAACACATTTCCATTATATAATGCAGGTTGTTTTCGTCGAGCTTGAGAAAGATACAAAGGATTTTGATAACCAAGAGTTGTCTTATGTGTTTCATCATAAAATTTTGGGGTTTGGTTAGCACGTGCATAGTTTGAGTTGATTGACCAACTTTAAAAACGATGTTTTCAAGTTCTTTTTTCGCTTTTTCCAAATCCACAATTTCACTGATGTCCTTTTCATATTTTTCAAACGACTCTTTTTTAAGCATTTTAAAATTTTTCTTTAGAAAAACAATGTGATTATTTAAATCCTTCATTTGTGTTTGTTGAGAAAAAACTTGTTTTTCAAATTCAGACACTTGTCTTTTACGTTGAGAAATTGAAGTGTATAGTTCACGACTTAGATATGCTTCTGTTCAGAATGACCATCTTTAATTGCATATTCTAAAACTCAGACTCTGTCTTTGAATCGTTCAAGCTCGCTGGTTAATGATTCGTTTACACTTTTAGCATCTTGATTTACCTTGTTACATTTTTCTACTTTAGATTTCATTTGTTCAATTACAGACAACATCATATCATTCTTTTGTATAGGAGGAGGAACATAGTTATCAGCATCGTCTCTAATAGTAAGCATATAATCAGTGTAAGATATACACTGTTGTTACCTGTAAGCTCATCGTATGACTCATTATTGGATACAATGTTTTCAATATATCCCAGCTCTTGTATATTAGAATTAAGCACATTAGAATCATGATAGGTGTGGTAATGAGGTACCTCAGAGAGTGTGTCAGAATCATAACGAGGTGAAACCGTGTCATCATTGAGAGAACCAAATGTAATACCTCCAAAATACGATATGCATCAGAATACAGCATTTGGGGTGCTACTTCATAATACATATACACGAGTCTCAGTAAATGTTCAAAAAGGCATTTATAAAACAAAATTTATTTCATTTATAAGAAAGATCAGAGTTACATAGGTCCCAATACCAACGTAGAAATTTAATTCTAAAAGTCACCACACAACTTGTTTTCTGAAAACATTGTTTTAATTTATGACACTACTTCACCGAGACACCGTCTTTGATATCCGCGTTCCGTCCCGTCTAAGCCATCAACAACACCTAACCTGAGATACATGCTTAAAAACGTTAACAAAACGTTGAGTGAATTCCTAGAGTTATAAATAACAGTTAGAACACATATTTGGTTCAATAAAGCGTATAACATTGCTATTATGGCAAGTTACATACTGATTTCTAACTAAATGAGCCCGTGCACCGAAACATAACACATTCATCCCATAGGACAAAATAATGACAGGGAATATAACACCTCGTGTTTTAGGTCATTGTACGACATTATGTAATCCACTATTTATTGTTAGGGTTTTACGCGTTTGCTTTAAATCATAACCGTTAAGTGAAATCGCGTAAACTAAAAATGATCATTCAATGTAAACGGGCATTAAACGATTAAATGTTTACATCAAGAAAGTGTTATATGATTATTTAGAGGATAATTATTAACATTGCACATTTTATTTTTAATTGGTTTACGTAATGGATACGTTTCCTGAAAAAGTACGTTTAGAGGCTTCCCGTAAACACTTAACTATCTTACTCTTCAACAAATACCCAAAATTTTGTACCCAATTCCTTAAAGTTTATTTAAAACTATTTCAAGTATTATTATCACTTTATTCATTTTCTTATTGAAGGAATTCAAATCAAACCCATCAATGTACAAGTTATACATTGTAATTATAATCTATATGCAATTATCCTCAATGATACTATTACACACACCAAATAAAGATCAAGATATATTTTCTTCTAAATCCCCCTCCAAACATATGAAAACGTTGTATATGTAATTATACTAAGCCTAAGATAAGACCAAGAAAGCTTCATTAATATATATCATACATGCATCTGTGCATCCACTTTTAAACCATGGACCTATCCAAGTCCTTAACCAAATAAGCTTCCAACCTTCCTCCTAATTCATCTTAATCCTTGCCACACCTTGCATGGATCAACAAGTCAACTAGACACCATAATATCTCATAATATCTACCAAGTAGTATAAATAGGCATGCAAGGGTCATAGAAAACTCACACAATACATTTCCTTACAAAAATCACAAAATCAATCCCTTTGTCTATCTTGCTAGACCCACGCCTCAAATCAATTTTGATCAATCCATTGCATATATTCTTACATCATACAAGCATTCTCATATCAAATAATATGTATTCTAAGAAGGTTCAAGGCTTGGTTAAACCGATTTTCAAAAAATAAAGCTATGGTTCACATGGAAAAATTATGGTTTCCAACTTATATTTAACTAGCTAAGGGTTTTAAATCACAAGGGTGTGATTGTTATTCTTGCCTCTACTCATTCCACATCCAGGTTATTTAAAAGCTTAAATCATTCAAAACTAAGATTTATGTATTCATAGGCTCAATTTCGCTAAATCACCATTAATGATACTTTTGAATAGTGAAAGGGTGGATTTATACTTATGATCAATGTGATTGGTGAACTTATATAACATGTAATATGGATTCTAAATATGAAGTTAAAAGGAATGAATAAGTGATTTATAAAATGTACATGAACAAATAGGGTTTCAGTGTTAACTTATAAGTTACAAGAGAAAATGGTGTAAAATAAACCATGTTAAACTAGTATTCATGGACACTCTTGGACAAAACATGACCTAATGGACCTAATATATGTAATACATAAGATATAAGTTTTGTAAAGTAGTAGTAACAAGGTGTTGAAGCTTAATGGTACAAAAATCAAGCTTAAAACATGTTTTAATCACAACCTTTAAAAGTTTCTGTTTTGGTCCGAATTTTTACAACATGATAAGGATTTATAAAGAAAGTACATCGCCTAAAGGATTTCAAAATGATAAGAAAATCAAAAATCGGATTTATAACGAAGAAGATACGCTAGTTACGAGTTTACGACGCTAAATACTTTATAAAACAAATTTTATAAAAAGTTACTATTCATGGCAGAAACTTATACTTTGTAAGCATCAATAATATGATAAAACTTTCAATTACGAGAACGTGTTCGAAAGAATCGCTAAAAACGGAGCTATTATGAATAAGATACGACATTTACGGGTTTTGCATTAATAAGTTATATTCTGTAATGAACAGTAAAAACACTATTCACAACAGAATCTCGGAAACTTAAAAATGAAATATTATGATCACTCGTCTTAATACAGAAGCATGGGCATAAGAAACGTGAGAAACGGACTTAAAACGACAAAGTTATGTCATTTTTGCTAAAGGCGTAATTATAAACGTTTTCACTTTATAAATACGATTTCACTTAAACGATTAGATGGTGATATAGCTATATATATATTATATATTACTATATATTAAAATAAAATTTATTAGTTATCAAGAGTGCTATATTACTAGAGAATATCATAATGAGGCCTCTCGATGGCGTAAAGACGAGCTGTTGGATTTTACGATTTAAAGTGTCCTAGCTCCATCTTAACGTCATGTCATGAACCTCTTAAATTATGATAGCCCAAACGATAAGTACGATGATAGACTAATATAGGATATATATTGTAGTAGTTAGACGACCGAACTTGAATACTGATTCGACCTATATTAACTAGGTTACATTCGGGCGTTAGCGTGACGCGTTTTTTATTTGGGATATTTTATTATCAATTTACACATCAGGATGATTCATAGCCCCCCGTGTTTTACAAAGTTTTTGGGTGAGAAACATATGCATGATTACAAATTGGACGCAAGTGTACATTTTATCACGATTACGTGTTACCTATGTAGCGATAACCCACTATGCCCATGAATCATGAACTGTCAATTACTGGAATGTTAGCGCGAGTAATTATAGATATGATCTATTTTGGGATTGACATCCCCGATCAGTGTGACTAGCTATCAACTAATGAAACGAACGTATATGACATTCGGATTTTGGATTTACGGTTGAACATTGTCACGTGCAATGTAGGCAATATTTATATATTGTATTCATTTAGGTCGAGCTCCGGTGTCATGAAGCTTAGGAAAAACCAAAATACATTTTGTGATATCTGCATCTGATTAGCATTTCACCTTTGGAAAGTCTTGCGGTCCCTGCTTATAATAACCTTTTAACAAAACCTATTAAATTCACCAACTTAATGTTGTACGTTTAAATGCAATATTATTCAGGAGATATTAGGGGCACGGGGTGCAAAAGGGATACCATTGGGTGTTATGGTTTTGGATGCCAAGCATTAAAGATTTAGTACTCGCATTACATTTTGTGTATCTATTATGGGTCTGGAAATCTTGTAAAAATAACAAGTAAACAAGTATGCTTCGAGCTTTTGGTAAACATTTTGTTAAATCAATGATTAAGTTTTAAAATGTACTTAATTTATCGTTCAATATATATCTTGTGTCCTAGTGATCTGAGAATTAACACCCCCAGACCCTTATTCCGCTGCGACCCAATTTGGGGGTGTTACATATTGGTATCAAGAAGCCTAGTAATAAGAACCAGGTCAAATGTTTTTGTTGGACTATAACCGTTTTCAAACATTGCATTCAAACAAAGGGGGTTTTACGGGACATAGATACACTAATTGTGCATTAGTCGGTTAGGCTAGATACATTCATGATTGATATACATGTTATGATATAAATGTATATTACTATAAGAGTCTTATATTAAATACTAATATAAGTTATGTTGAAGTTTCAGATACGTTAGTCAGATTCAGAAGATTTCACGTCCATTTTACATGGCAGTGTCCAATCCATTTTGAAATGGGTCAGACATTGGTTCACCAGGAGTCGATGTACCAACTATTATGCCAAAGGACCCATATGCTTACATAATGGCTGCTTATCAGGTTCCACCATCGCCTGACTACATACTTGGCCCTGAGGAGCCGTAGTCACCTCCCCCACTGGACTTTGTTCCTTGAGTGCCGAGTGTTACCTGACTACTTACCCACAGAGATGAGATACACCCGGCAGAGGAGCTTGCCACTAATGATGCAGCCTCACTACGTGCAGATCCAAGCCAAGATATGTTCCTAGATCTGATCCGGAAGAGGAGCCATAGGAGGACGAAATGAAGGATCCTGAGGAGATCCAGCCTTGATACCCTGCTGATAGGATATATGTATTGAGGAGGAAGAGGAGGAGGAGGATAAGCACACTCCAGCTTCGGCCGACCTGTCCCACCTGTACACCGTATGACCGCCATGATATTCTTACCCGGGATGAAGCCATCATATCACTATCTCCTAAGTGAATAGGTTAAGAGACTTCTTGCCTTAACCACCCCACCACCATCACCACTTACTCCATATCAACCCCCATTGACCACGATAAAACCATCTCTTCACGCCCTTTCCAGCATCACCACCTGCTAGTCCTATTCGTCCGTTGGGCTATCGGGCTGCTATGATCCGGCTGAGAGCCGAGACACCATCCACTTCTCATCTATTACCACTACCTACTTCATCACCACCTTTGCTGTTACTATCTTCTGACCACAGGACAGACATGCCTGAGATTACACTACCACCACGGAAGAGGTTGGGTATTGACCTTGGTCCTAGTACGAGATTAGAGAGAGTTTTCAGCTACAGCTTCCACTTAGACCCGAAATTGGAGGTCGTATGGCAGACTATGGGTTTTGGCCGTACTAATGGATACCGAGATCAATGACATGAGAGCCGTAAGAGGTGTGCGAGTGGGATTAGAGATTATGGAGTAGACTCGAGAGAGGCTATGGAGAAGTAGCATCGATGACCCGTTGAAGGGGTCAATGCTAGGGTGACTAAAGCTTACTGTAATGTCCCCCCCCCCCAGGAGGACACTCAGAATATCTCTAGTGCTGTGAAGAGGATACTCAGGACAAGGCAGACCAGATATATCAAGTGTTTAGACGATTGTTTTGATGATAGACAGTACCAACTAATGAGACTGCACGACTACTAGATCAGGAAGGCTCAGGTTTCCCGAGAGGATGGGACGTCTCCATAGAGGTTACTTATATGATACGTTTAGATATTATGGCGTTACGTTTTGTAGTGATGGGTCAGCAGGCAGTGATTTCACAGTTGCAGGCAGCTGGCCGTAGGAGTCAAGTTGTGACTTTAGAGATGCTACAGGTAGACCACCAGAGGTAGGTCCAGTTGACTAAGGCAATAAAGTTAGTGAAAGGACTACAGACTTAGATGGTCGAGTTTCGAAGGCAACATGGACCCGCAAAAGGTCTGGCACAGCCTGATGCAAGCCAGGAGGCAAGTGACAGTTCCTCGATTGGTTAATGTTTGTAGCTATGCTATGCAGCCTAGATAAGTTATTATGGGTTATTTCCAGCTAGCAGACTGTATAGATCCTTTTGTTTTGTTTAGCTACCCAGTATAGGTCTTTTGGTTCAGGTATATCTATCTGTACACAAAACTAATGTTACGGGTTATAGTCCCCGGCTAGTATGCTTTAGGTTGTTTCTTTTGTCTTGTAACGATAAAGTGTAGTAAATCAACTTGTAATCTGAACCGAAGCTGTATTTTTCCAAGTTATATATGAAATTGGACCGGATACGTTATCTAAGAAATCGAATTTATTATAAATGAAAGTCGATTTGGTTATTCCATGGTTAATTTCATTAACAGTTGTAACATATTCACTGAGTGGATTTGATCTCATTTTATTTAATGTGTATATTTTTTATGTCAAAGTTAGATTTTTATAATTCATACAGGTTATTATGATTTTTCTTGTGATTTTAAAGAAAATAGGACCAAAGAGAAGGACCTACGAGGTAACCCCAGGTGTCATCACCAAAACCATCACAGACTCTCATACCACTACATTCCGTCACAAATGCCCAACTTCAGACAATGATTAACGAAGGCGTTACTGCTGCACTGGCAGCACATGATGCAACCAGGAATGGCGATGAAAGCCATACTTCAGGAACGGGCGCCAGAAGGCCTGTGCAAGTTGCTCGTGAATGCACCTACCCAGACTTCCTAAAATGCTAAACCCTTGAACTTCAAGTGCACTAAGGAAGATTGTTGGACTTCACTCAGTGGGTTTGAAAAAGATGAGTCTGTTTACAGCATAAGTAAATATACATTAACATGCCAGGTCAAATTGCTACGTTTACCCTAGGCAAGGAAATGCTCTTACATGGTGGAACTACCCATGTTAAGAACACTACTCCTGAGCTGCCTATCAATGCCAGAGTGAGGATAACTGAAAAAGATGATGACAGACAAAATACTGCCCAAGGGGGGCAAAATTAAGAATGGAGTTTGAAATGTGGAATTGAAGGTAAGGTACCGATGGGTAATACCTAGCCAACTTTATCCAAGAACTGGCACTAATGTGCGATCGGATGATTCTGGAAGAAATAGACAAAAGTTGAGAGATATGTCGTTGAGGCATGCCTACACGAACCATGTGCATGTGATAGGCATACTTAAAAAAGAGCAAAACTATGCAGGATCCATTGAGTTCTTCGCCACAGACCTCATGGACAAGAAGCAACACTTGGGGATGAATGGCCAGGCTGACAACAAAAGAAATCTGATGACACCGCCAGTGAACAACCACAGAATCAACAACACACAAGAGACAAACTACTAGAAGGTGCTTTACCTAGCAGGAATGGTGACAGGAGACCATACAAGGGCCAAGACCCTCTGTGTTCCAAATGTAACCTACACCAAGAGGCCCTTGTGCTCCCAAATGCCACATATACAAAACCGATTTTGGTCCATTTATCTCATGACAGCAGAATCCCCGCAAATGTCAACACTGGGGCTGCAATCCAGAGAGGCAACGTTTGTTTTGAATGTGTTTCTCACAGGGCATTTTCAAGAAGGATTGTCCCAGAAATTGAAAGAACAACAACAACCGGGTAATCTCGGGTATGGATATGCCAAGGCTCAGCAAAGGAGTATGACGTGGACAATGTAGGGGCAAAACCGCCAGAACAGGTTAACAATGTCACGGTCAACGGGTAAACTTACTCTTAAGCAACCGCTATGCATCTATCTTATTTGACACGGGTGCCTGTATGAGTTTTGTATCTACTAGCAGTTTTAGCTCCCGAATGTTATCACTCCAACTGCATTAGATCATGATTACAATGTCGAACTAGCCGACGGGCGAATTGTTGGGTTAAACACTATTATTCGGGGTTGTACGTTAAACTTTTTAAATCATCTTTTCAACATAGATCTAATACCCGTAGAAATCGGTAGTTTTGACGTGATAAGTGGATATGATTGGTTTGGCGAATACCATGGCCCGTTATTGTCTGTGCAAAGAAAGAGGTCGTTTCGTATTCATTTTGGAGATGAAACTTTAATCGTATCGAGGTGACGGAAGCAGCATGAACACTGGACTTCAGATTAAACATCATCTCTGTACTAAGGCTCAGGCTCAAAAGTATTTAATGAAGGGATGCCACGTATTCTTAGCAAATATCACCGCAACCAAAGACGAAGACAAGTCAAAGGGGAAACGATTTGAAGACTTGCCAGTTGTTCAAGAATTTCCTGAAGTTTTTCCTGAGGACTTGTCGGGTATACCACCCACTCGACAAGTGGAATTTCGAATCGATTTGATACCTGGTGCTGCACCTGTAGCACGGGCACCATATAAATTAGCATCTGTCCGAAAATGAAGACTAGCGGAGCACTTACAGGAACTTACAGACAAAGGTTTCATAAGACCAAGTTCCTCACCCAGGGGAGCTCCGGTCTGGTTTGTCAAGAAGAAAGATGGGTCGTTCCGGATGTGCATCGATTATAGGGAATTGAACAAACTGACAGTGAAGAACCGCTACCCGCTCCCAACGGATCGATGACCTATGTCGACCACTTCAAAGTCAGTATTTATTCAAAAATCGATCTTAGGTCAGGAAACAACTCAGTTGAGAGTTCGAGAAGAAACATTTTTACCCAAACAAGCATTCCATGACTCAGATACAATAACTATGAATTCCAAGTCATGCCTTTTGGTTTAACTAATGCACCGGCCGTGTTTATGGACCTTATGAACCGGGTGTGTAAACCTTATCTAGACAAGTTTGTAATTTGGGTCTTCACAATACTTTTGATCTACTCCAAAAGTAAGAAAAACATGAAGAACGACCATAAGGCGAGATCTTGAATTACTTTAAGAAGGAAGAATTGTACAGCCAGATCCCAAGTGTGAATTCTGGATCTCCAGAGCGTCACAATTCCCCGTCCACGTATTGACTGAGTAGCGATGTATTCACGTTGACCCATGCCAATATACATCTATCAAAGATTGGCATCTCCTAAAACACCAACAGAGATTCGCAATTTTTGGGCCTATAGCGGCAATTATAGAATATTCTATCGAAGGGTTTTTCAAAGAACACCAAGTCAAAGACCAACAACCCAGAAAGTGTCAGTTGATTGGGGTGATAAACAAAAAGCAACTTTTCAACAGTTAAAGCAGAAGTTGTGCAGTGCACCAAACCTCGGGCCTTAACCAGAGGAAGCAAAGATTTCATCCATACGTGCGATGCTTCAAAGAAGGGTTTGGGCGCTCTGTGTTGATACAAAGAGAAAAGCGGATGATTCTTAAGCAACACCCAGTATATAAATTCATGAAAAGAACTATATGACTCCAATATTTAGAACTAGGGCAGTAGTGTTAGCTCAATAGATTTGGAGGCACTATCTGGACGGAACCAAGTGCACAATGTTTCACTTGATCACAAAGAGTTACAACATATTCTTGAACATAAGGATTAAATATTGAGGCAAACTCGCTGGTTTAGGAGTCACTGAGTGCGATTAGGATTGCGAACTTCGGTATCACCCAAGAAGGCGAATGTTGTTTGCAGATAGCTTTGAGCAGGAATGGAACGATAACCACTAAGGTTTCGAGCCAGTAGTGATGACTATTTGCTTGTATCTATCCTAAAACAAATCTTGAAAGCTCATACTGAAGCACGAAAGCCAGAGAACATCAAGAAGGAGGATGTTGGAGGTATATTGGTTGAGAATTCAAAAGATCTGGAGAAACATAGAATAGAAAAGTTGAAAACATGTGCGGATGGAACTCTTTGCTTAAATGCGAAGTTGTTACCTCATGTTTATGGCGACTTAAGGACTGTGATTATGCACGAGTCCCACAAGTCAAAATACTCTATTCATCCACCAGGTTCTGACAAGATGTACATGATATGAAGAAAACTATACTGGTGGCCCAATAGAAAGCCTACATCGCTACCTATTTTAGCAACTGTTTGACCTTGTGCTAAGGTCAAGGCCGACATCAAGTCCATCGGGTTTGTTTAGTGCAGCCCGAGATACCATCAATGGAAAAGTAGAGACACTTCACGATGATTTTGTCATCACGAAGCTTCCTAAGTCGCACAATGGTTATGACACTATTTAGGGTGATCGTAACCAGACTTACAATGTTCTTGACCATTTTTATGCCATGAGGGATAACAGATCCCAGGAAAAACTGGCGAGAAGATACCTAAAGGAGGTAGTCCACGAAGCATGGAATAACCCTTTCCTCAATTATCTGTGATCGTGACCCATCGCTTCGCATCAAAATTCTGGAAGACACTAATCAGAAGGCTTTGGGTACAAGTTTTGGGATATGAGTAAAGGCATATCATCCGCAAAACCGGACGGACAAAGCGAAGACACCATCCAAACTCTCGAGGATATGCTACGTGCTTGCGTAATTGACTTTGGAAATGGTTGGGTTAAACATTTTGCAGTTGGTTCGAGTTTTCCATACAATAAACAGTTATCAAAGCCAGTTTAAGGCTGCACCGTTTAAAGCACTTTAAGGTTGAAGTGTCGTTCACTTAAACACGGACTTATCCAACTCGTGTGTTAGGGCCGAGTTGGACAAAGTTCAACTCACTGATCCAGAATTAGTGCAAGAAACAAACGGAGAGGATCATACCATATTAAACAAAGTGATTCAAACCGCGTCGCAAATCGACAAAAGAACTTACGCTGATTTTAAAGCGTAAACACCGATGAGTTTCAAGTTGGGAGATAGAAGATAATGCTTAGTTTTCGCCTTTGGAAAGGGGTCGTACATTTTTGGAAAACAGGAAGTTAAACCCCAAATAGTCGGACCTTTCAAAAGTGATTTGAAAAAGGGATAGGTAGCCGTTTCTTAACAAACTTGAGCTTCCTCAAGATCTGAGTAGGTCCCACATATTACGTTTCATGTATCCAACTTAAAGAAATGTGATTCTGACGTTCCATTATCATATCCGTTGGAAGGACTCCAAAGTGGATGTGCAAGCTTCGATTTTGTCGAAGAAGCTGCAGAAATCATGGATCGCGAAGTCAAACAATTGAGGCAAAGCCGAGTCCTAATTGTCAAGGTTCGATGGAACTCTAAGCGGGGCCCTGAGTTTACATGGGAACGTAAAGATCAATTCAGGAAGAAATATCCACACCTCTTCACCAAGACCGCACCATCATCCAATTGCCTATGTGCATAATCCTTGAGGACAAGGCCACTTAATGGTGGGAAAACTATAAACACCTCGTGTATTGAAGTCATTGTACGACATTATTTAAACCCACTATTTATATAAAGGTTTTAATTGGCGTTTGCTTAAATCGTACCCGTTAAGTGAATCAGCTGTAAACTAAAAAATGATCCAATCAAATTAAACGGGCATTAAACGATTAAATTTTACATCAAAGAAAGTGTTTATATGATTATTTTAGAGGGTAAATAATAACATTGCATATTTATTTTTATGGTACGTTAAGTGTTACTTCACGATAAAGTACGTTTAGGCCCATCCCGGAAACACGTTAACTTATCTACGCTTCATCAAATACCCAAAATTTGTACCCAATACTTAAAGTTTATTTAAAACTTCAAGTATTTATCACTTTATTCATATTCTTATTGAAGGAATTCAAATCAAACCCTACAATGTACAAGTTATACATTGTATTTAATCTATACTACATTATCCTCAAATGATACATTTATACACTAAATAAAGATCAAAGATATTTTCTAATCCCCCTCCTAGCATATGAACGTGTATATGTATGTATACTAAGCCTAGATACGACCAAGAAGCTTTACAAATATCTTCATAACATGCATCCATGCACACTTGAGACCATGACAGCCAAGTCTATATCCAAATAACACCTACCTTCCTCCTAAGTATTCTAATCCTTGCCACCTTGCATGGATTCAACTAGACACCATAATATCTCATAATATCTACCAAGTAGTATAAATAGGCATGCAAGGGTTATAGAAAACTCACCCAAGACCAGTTTCTTTACAAGAAAATCACAAAATCTAATCTCTTTGTCTCTCCTCTGCTACCCACGGCTCAAAATCATTATTTTAAGCAATCCATAGCTTGATTTTCTATCATCATACAATGCATTCTCCATATCATCTACAATGGTATTCTAAGAAGGTTTCAAGGCTTTGGTTAACCATGTTGCAAGAAAATGGAAGCTAGGTTTACTATGGAAAAATTAGGTTTCATCTTATATTACTTAGCAAAGGTTAAATCACAAGGGTGTGATGGTTATTCTGGCCTTTAATCATCCACACAAGGATTATTTAAAAGCTAATCATTTTCAAACTAAGATTTATGTGTCATAATGCTCAATTTAGCAAATCACCATTATGATACTTTTTAAATATGTGTGAAAGGAATTTTTAACTTATGATCAATGTATTTGTGAACTTATTTACATGTATATAATGGATGCTAATATGATTTAAAAGGATGTATATGTGTTTTACATGTACACTGAACAAATTAAGGGTTTCAATGTACTTAATAAGTTACAAATGAAAATGGTGAATTACATGTTAATACTTGTGTATTCATGGACACTCTTGACAAAACATGCCTAAATGGACCTAATATATGTATGACATAAGATATAAGTGTTGTAAAGTAGTTGTAACAAGGTGTTGAAGCTTAATGGTACAAAAATCAAGCTTAAAACATGTTTTAATCACAACCTTTAAAAATTTCTGTTTTGGTCCGAATTTTTTAACGAGCCAATAAAAATTTTTTTTTTTTTAAATTTTTAATAAAGATAGTACATCCATAAGAGATTCCAAAATGATAAGAAACTCAAAAATTCGATTTATAACGAAGAAGATACGCTAGTTACGAGTTTATGACGCTAAATACTTTATAAATTTTTTTTATAAAAAGTTACTATTCATGGCAGAAACTTATACTTTGTAAACATCAATAATATGATTACAAACTTCAGATTACGAGAACGAGTTCGAAAGATCGCTAAAAACGGATCTATACCGAATAAATACGACAATTTACAGGGTTTGCGTTAATAAGTGAGATTTTGTAATGAACAGTAAAAACACTATTCACAACAGAATCTTCTCGGAAACTTAAAAATTCATTATATGATCACATCGCTTAATACGAAAGCGTGTGCGTAATAAACGCGATAAACGGACTTAAACACGACAAAGTATTCATTTTGCTAAGGCGTAAATTATATGAAAACGTTTTTTACATTTAAAATATCTATTTCACTTAACGATTAGATGGTGAATTTTAGCTTATATATATAATATATAGACATATTAAATAATATATATATATAAAAATAAATATATATTATATTATATATATATATATATAATGTGTTGTGGTGTGTGTGTGTGTGGTGTGTGTGTGTGTGTTAATTAGTTATCAAAGTGCTATATAACTAGGGAATTTCATAATGAGTCCTCTTTCGGGATGGCGTATTGACGAGCTGTTGGATTTTATGATTTAAAGTGTACCCCTAGCTCCTCAGTACGTCATGTCCATACCTCTTAAATTATGATAAACCCGAACGATGTAACGATGATAACTATATAGGAATATATATGGTAGTTGTTAGACAACCCCCGTACTAGAATACTAATTCGACCTATACATTAACTAGGTTGAGCAGTCGGGCGTGTAGCGTACTGCGTTTTTATTTGGGATATTTATTATCAATTTAACACACTCATGGCGAGTTCATAGCCCCAGTTTTACAATTATTGATTTACAAGTTTTTTTGGGTGAGAAACATATGTCAGTTTTACAAATAGACGCAAGTCGTACATTTTATCATGATTACGTTTTGCCTAAGTAGCCATAACTTGCTATGGCCCATGAAATCAGAACGGACAATTAACTGGAATGTGAGCGCTAAGATTATAGATAGATCTATTTGGATTGACCTCACCCTTCGTGTGAACTACTAGCACTGTGAAATCGAACGTTTATCAATGTCGGATTTTGGATGTTAACGGGTTGAACATCGTCACTGGGCAATGTAGGCAATATTTATATATAGTATTCATTATGTCGAGGCTTCGAGCATAGCCTTAGGAAAACTGAAAATACATTTTGTTATATCTGCATCTGTGCATTATCTCGGGGAACGAGTCTTGCGTCCTGCTTATACCCTTACATAAACCTATAAATTTACCAACTTAATGTTTGAACATTTTAAATGCAATGTTTTCCGGAGTACATTAGGACGGGGTGCGAAAGTGATACATGGTAGGTTATGTTTTGGATGTCCAGCATTAACAGATTTGTCGCATTAACATATTTGCAAACTGATTAGGGGATTTTTTTTTCTTTCTGTTCTTTAAGAATCTTTGTAATAATAACACTAAACATGTGAAGCTTCGAGCTTTTGTAAACAATTGTTAAATCCAATGTATCAGTTTTAAAACGACTTTAATTGTCTTCATAAATATCTTGTGCTAGTGATCTGAAAGTAACACTCCCGGACCCTTAACCGCAGCGAACCCAATTTAGGGTGTTACAGGGAGTTATGCCACTATTCCCTAATTACCTAACCACAAAATGTCCCCCGTTACACAAGGGTCTCACGCAACGATTCAAACCCCGGGACAGGTTCAAACCAATAGATTCTATTTAATTGCTTTAGCGTTTAACCTACAACTTACAACTAACGGTCACCAGTAAAAGGCATATACTCAATAGAAATGGAACATATTAAGTATCAAAACATATATGCTTCTCAAATTTTCATAAAACAACAATATCCTCCCCCTCTCGGTTACACACATTTAAAATTGTTCAAAAGCGAGGCTCTGAACTCTCTTTGATATCGAAGCCGAAATCATATAACCGAAACAATCACTGAACTACAATGACAACGAACTCAACCGCGACCTTATAATTGAATGTCGTTCATTACTAAACACATAAAGAATGATCGAATAGTGCGTTATAATCACAACATTAAAACTATATATATATACATACACATGGTATGGAAATCCACTTGCGCGTCCAAAACTAATCTACACTAAATAGAGTTTACGATCATTCTTTCATTATATTATACGGAACACTGTAATCTAAAACTTTCTATTTTGTTGAAACTTTCATCTTTAGAAAGTTACTAGTTACGGAAAGCTACATTTTTAGAAAGTCCCGTTATACAATAAATTTATAATAATATTTATTTATCCTCCGTCGAACTTTTGCGTACGTTTTCAAATTGTGGTTTAGTTACTTACCCATATCGGAGATTATGTCCCTTATATTACAAAAGATTACTATTTAGGAATTATATCAGTTCATAACTCGTTAAGCCTAAACTGATTATACTCGTAAAAATAATAATGTTTATTAATTTTATAAACATTCAATATAGTCATGTATTAATCCCGTTTTGAAATTTAAAAGTCAACGTTACACCTTTAATTTGACTTTGACTTTATATTATATATATATTATATATATATATTTTTTATAGTTATATATATAATATATATATATATATATATATATATATATATGACTAAATCTGACCTGCTCGAAATGACCTTTTATATCACATTTTCACGACTCAGACTCTAAAGAGATTATATGCAAAATGACATTCCGGACAACTTTTTAGTTTTAGCCGAGATCTCAACTCGAGAAGAAAAGACCAAAATGGCCCATGTTTCTTCTCAAGAAACTGTGTGACATATTTTAATATAATCAGAATTTGACCTTGGGATTATTTGACTCCGATATTACTCATTTTTAAAACTAGCAATCCTCGCGGCAAAGTAAAACGACATTGCCTCCGATCAACTTTCGCGATCAACTTTCGTGCTTCGCCGGGAGGCCAAAACGGAATCGAAAGTGCTCAAAACGGACGTTTAAAATTCTGTCAGCAACTAAATAACTATAAGAGCTGTTTGGAAAGTTTTCAAGTTTTCAAATCTTGTTTTCGCCATAATTTCTTCGTTATTAGGAGTTACGGGGCATTCGAATTACCGAAAAGCTCGTAATAAATACCCTCTACTATATTTTCTAACCCAAAATCAGATTTCACAAAATCTCGACCCTCGTTTTCTGCGCCAAAGTTTCTGCTCAGAACTTACACTTTACAAAAAGCGCCAAAAACTATTTTTGACCCAAAAATCCACTCACGACATATTTAAAATAGCCTATACACGATATCCATATCGCTCAATCACCCAGCAACACTTTTAATCTAATCTACACAAGTTTCGCTCGGATTTCATCACATGCATCAATCGATAATTAACAAATCGCGAAATACAAAACAAACGTAACAATAATATTATTAAGAATACTCACAATGCTATAATAAGCAAAATCAATAATCGAAATTGTCTCCTTTGTCTTAGCCGAGACTCAAACCGAACCCAACAACCAAAATTGAACAATTTCCAATTAAACCGAGCTTCTAATAACGATTATCTAGCTTCGGTACACCCTCTTTTAAACCGAAAATGTTTGAAACTAACTCGAACTCTAACTCCAAAAATACACGTTGCATGTTATATATTTTTGGTGGAAAATGTAGGAAATGATGAGGGGATTAATAAAATAGAAGTTGATCGGATTGCATGTAATTTTTCCGACGACCACGGCGGTTTTCGGCGACGGTGACTGGCGGTGCGGTGGTGGCCAGTTGTGGGTGAGAGCAAAACAAAGACTAGTGTGTGTTTTATGACTAGAAAATTGAAGTAACATGGTTTATATACTTCTAGTACTTTGGCCATTTGGCAAAACAAGTCCTTCCCTCTTTTCTATCTTTAGAATTTTAACACGCCAACTTTTTACTTAAATAAAAACCGACAAACATGGCTCGGGATTACACCTTCGTGACTAAATTTATTTCCGTCACACTTAATTTGGTTTAAAACTTTTAATAAAATATTAACTTACGTCAAATAAAGTTTTGACTCGGTTTCGACTTACTCGGGACGAAGACGATAAAATACAAATTATCATCATAAAAATAATAACGAAAAGCGTCGAAATTTCTACGATGCTCAACACGCTTAACCGTCGTGCGGTCAAACGTAAACCCACAAATCAACTAAAAATAAAAATTTCTAAATTCCGTTCGTAATAAAATACGAAAATAATTATTCTCGTGATGTGCGGCCGTCGTAGGACTTCTACACGAGAAGTTTTACAACTCCCTAGGTAGTGCACCTAATCGTTGTAGTGTAGTATAGGCAAGACTCGGGGTTGTTTATCGTTCACTCAAGGAATAGGTTGGGAATGCTTGATCACGGTCTAATAGAATTCTAAGGGTTGAGGGAAGATTCTTTTTGTAGTTTTATGTTTATAGGAAAACTAGTAAATCAATATAATGGAGAGGTGGTTGGTTTTAACTATTAAACTAAATATAATTCTAAACTACTGGTGATAACAATAAGATGAAAGATTGTGTTTATTTAATCATGTATTACTCCCTAGATTGCTTCTCCTAGTGTTGTTGCCTTGTCACACTTGTGATGATCTATGTAACTATTTCCTAAAGTATGAACGAATTACACGAACCCGCCGTCTACTTAGTATGCCGCTAGAGAAACGCACAAGTAAGGTAGTATGAAGACTATTACCCGGCCCCTAGGAGTACACTAAGTGCATGTGAAATATATTAAAAGTGGATCAACCATATTAGGGGGAAAGGTAGTATGAAGACTATTACCCAATGATATCCTTTCTACACAATCACATTTCCCTAGACATATCAACAACGATACAGACAAAAGCTGGTTTTCTAAGACCTAACGTGCATATCCATCACAAGAAGCAACACTACTAAGATCTACATTCTAGGTTTCATACAATCATAAATAAACACAATAGGAGGTTTAGCCAAGCATGTTATAAGAAAGGCAAGAACAATAAATCAAACAACATATAGACATATTGAATGATTAAGTAAACCTTACTTGATTAAAACATGAATTGGAAGAAGTACAATAGGGTTTTTAGGCCCTAAAATCGTCTCCTACAGCTGCTAAACGAACTAGGGTTCGTACCCTCTTTTTATTTTAAAGTTACACACTCAAAACCCTAAATTCGGGTTTGTATATATAAGAAAAACGAGCGTTTTAGTCATGACGCCGTCATAAGTAGAATCTTCTAGATCTGCGTTTGAGTCAGTACGGGCTAACGCCATCATGAAATGTTGTGACGCCGTCACTTGATGAGTTGTGACGGCGTCGTGTATAGCTTGTGACGCCGTCTCCAGGCTCTGTGAGCACAAATCTTCAAGAGTCTTGGTGTTGGTTCGTAATCTCGTCCATTTCTTCTCTAAATGAGCCCAAGTCACGTATAATTCATCCAAATGCCTTCCAAATGAGAAATACTTGAAAAGGAACGATTAAGTACCTATTTTGGGCAAAATGCACGATTTTGGAAGTTAAACGACCCCAAAAAAGTATATAAAATGACACCTCGTCAAATACCCATACACTTGGGATTTTCTTGTCCTCAAGCAAATGAGCTTTCCTATCTAGATAATAACAATATGAGGGGTCATTTTACCTACTCTTTAAAAATATTCTACAACACAACCTTCTAGACCTCGTAATTAAAAGCACAAAAAGTATACACTAACACCTCACATAAGTGTTTGGGATTCTCTCTTTCTCTCGGGTGTATAATAAATTATAACATATGGGGGAAACAAAAAATCATACTCATTACCTGTCATAGCATATAAATTATAATAGGCTTGGTAAAGGATCAAACCTCCACCGCTAGGCGCAAGTATTATTCATTACTATCTAAGAGGTCTTTTTAAAGGGTTGTGGGGTGTAGGTGTAAGATAACATATAATGGAAACGGAAACGGATGGGATACATTTGGGTAGCTTTGGGTGAATTTGGAGTGGAAGGATTAACTAATTACTTACACGAATACACGTTGGGTTGGTTGCTAAGCCAAGACTCAGACGAAGATATACAAACTCTACACAACTCTACATCAATCTCTTTCTTTTTCTTTTCTTATTTTTCTTTTTTTTGAATAACATAATATATCACATGGGGTTTATAACACGTACCCCTACACTTGAGATTTTACATGCTCGATATATACAATCTAACTAATGACCCGATTTGAGGTGGATCAAAATAACATGGAGATTATTTGACAAACATATGGGGGTATTGACTTAACTTTTCTTCCCCATTCTTCCGCGAAATAAATACTACTATGAATCTCAATCGTCCCAAAATAGTATTTACAAGGATAAGGACTTAGCAACCGTGTACTCAAATAATTAACTTGGATTAAACACAATAATGTACTAAAGGTGTAAGATAACATATAATGGAAACGGAAACGGATGGGATACATTTGGGTGGCTTTGGGTGAATTTGGAGTGAAAGGGTTAACTAATTACTTACACAAATACACGCTGGGTTGGTTGATAAGCCAAGACGCGACGAAGATATACAAAACTCAACACACATCTACATCAACCTTATTTTTTCTTGTTCTTTTTTTTTTATTTTTATGAATAACATAAAAATCACGATGGGTGTTTATTACACTTACCCCAACACTGAGGATTTTACATCTCGATATATACAATCTAACAGAATGACCCCGATTGAGGTGATCCAAAATAACATGGAGATTATTTGACAAACATATGGGGGTATTGACTTAACTTTTCTTCCCTATTCTTTTGCGAAGTAAATACTACTATGAATCCCAATCATCCCAAAATAGTATTTACAAGGATAAGGACTTAGCAACCGTGTACTCAAATAATTAACTTGGATTAAACACAATAATGTACTAAAGGTGAGTACATATAAGGTAGGCTAAGGCTTTAAAGGTGGTAACGATTTGGGTTTTTAAAAGAGTGACAATGAGCTCTTTACTAATAAATCTGGCACCACCAGAAAATTTACGGAGACCCGATGAAAAAGGATAGAGCTCGAGGGTTCTGTGACTAAGGGTAATCCTGCACTAAAGTTGAGTGATGGCAAAGGGTATGTATAGTTTATATGATCGAGTGAAACATCCATAACCACTTACAGGTTAAAAACATGGGAAAAATTTCCTAATGCCAAGCATATCAAGCAAATCCTAATACTTACTATGCGGTCTCGGGATGCATCACAAAAACAAGTTCAAGAATTTAATAATGCGTAAAACCATGTGTCCACACTCTCATAAACCTCAAAATAACCGATACAATGTTCCAGACAAGGCGGCAACGACCACGCGCTACACATCCGATAACGACGGAAAAGGACACAATATGGATGCTCACTCCTCACTCGACCAGAGCAAAAGGTATACTAGTCTAAGGCGAACCTCAACATTGTAAGGGGTGGTATATTTGAGTTCTTTGTGCTAGTCATATAAATTTCCTATCCCATTGAGACGCTATTAATAATCGGCCTTTCGATCGGTAATTTGATTCATAAAAGAAAAAATTCGGGTAAAATCACCTTCTTAAGCTAATTATGGATATATTACACATCATTTAAGACAAAGCAAATATGCACAAGAAGACAGAGATAGGAATTTTAGGCTTATTTTCTCCCCCTCAAAACACTTATTTTGAACAATGTCCCCCAATAGTTTCTCTAGAAGTACCCTTAAAAAACAAATAAAAGTAAAATAAAACAAGGCAAAGAAACTAGTTCCTCTTGTGTTCCCCTAGATTGCTCAATAATAGAGAAGAAACATACGATAACTGGTGTAAATAGTCCTCTCCAATGAATCGTCTAGATGAACTTCATTACGCACTATCCAACTTTTCTCCATCAAATATAACCTATAATCAAATACCAATAACAACTTTACCCAATCGTAAAATGTGCGTTAATTAAACCAGAATATACCGAATGTGTAATTTAGTGGATTTCGACTCGAGAAATACAGTAAAGAAAGGGAGAGAGAATTGTTAGACTCATGTTTTTTATGCAGGTTTATAAAAGAAATATTACATATTTTAAATGTAGAGTAGCAAGTTTAATTTCCAAAATAATATAAAAACTTTGAGTTTCCTGGACCTAGGTCGTATTGACGCCGTCGGGATTGGTGTTGACCCCGTCAGCAGTTGTCGTGGTGGACGGCGTCGCGTGTTAATCGTGACGCCGTCTCCACAGTCTGTGAAAATGAAATTTTTGTTTTTGATAAAAAATTTCCTGCACTTGATTCCATAAGTTAATTCCTGTACAAATAGTTGCATAAAACCTGAGATTTCATAGTTTAATCATATGACGCGAATTAATCTAAACAATTTATTGTGTTTGAATTTGGCTCAAAAGCCAGATAAATTTCCCTACACTTATTATTTGCAAAATACCTTTGATTGAAATTAAGACGAGGTTAAAGACAAATAAAGCATGATTACAAGATAGTTCAAACATAATAAAACAAATGGTAAAGAATTAAAACACACAAGACACTCCTAATATGAGTGAAAAGTAAACTGGGTTGCCTCCCAAGAAGCGTTTTTTTATTAACGAGCCTTGTAGCTAGACTCGAAGTCACACGTCCTTACATGACTTCTCCTTCATCATCCATTCCTCTTACGTATTTGGGTTCAAGCTCTAGGCATTCTTTGTAAAATACTTGTATCTTGCTCATTACATACTCTACTCCTTTTCTCTTATCTTCATTGTTCCTAGGATAGACTGATTTTGTATGCTCCTTTTCTAAGTCTGACTGTGAATCATATTGTTCTATCTTATGGGGCATCTTATAGGTAACTTCATTGGTCCCGTTAATAATCTTACAACCTCCACTTCGGGTGGGCCTTAGTCCATGATGGATAACACTGATAAAAGTCACCCTAAACTAATTGTGATAGCCTAGGTCTATGATTAAAGTAAAATCCACGAGACAAACATAAAGTCTGCACGATATATGTTGAAGTTTCCCTAAAAAGAGGACGTTGCATTCCTTTAATTCTTCCTCGTGAAATACTAACTCCTTCCATATTTGCATCCTTCATTCCCCATAGGGTTAGTTTTTCTCCTCATTATCCAATTATACATCATTCGGGTCATAATATTAAGGGGGAGTTAAGGTCAATGTAGGCTTTTTGGTATGTGTGTAAATACACATACCTTTTACTTAATAAAACGACCCTAATTGACCAAAAACGCACATAAAATGCCATAAAACGACTCAACAACGTTTGTGCATTTAATGAAGTCAAGACGAAGTCAAAGTCAACCCCGGGATACAGCATTGGAAAGAGCATGGAAAAACGAACCCGAAACCCTATCATGATAAAATGGGCCGACCCGTACCCATTTTAGTGGGCCGGGTCAGCCTACTATATTTAAATTAAACCATTTAGTCCAGAAAGCCCAAAACCTATTTTTATTATTAACCGGCCCAAACAGTTAAAACAGGCCCAAATCCATTAACCTTTAACTGTCGTTAGCCCCAAAACCCATTATACCCCCAACAATGTATAGTCCCTACAAAGGACTGGTGGTGCAAACTGACCATATAACCTCAAGGATTAAAAGTGCCAACTCCCCAAACCCATATACACCCCAAGGACCATCATTGCAACAACAATATACAAACTCAGGGACCAATTGTGCCAATTCCCCAAACTCTTTACCCTGCACCCTTTTATACCCTTCTTTTCCCACCAAACACATAACCCTATTCATTGTCTCTTTCATATCTCTGCTACACCACGACAAAACCCTCACCATCAAACAAAACTATCACCATCTTAACCCCACACCTCACCCCACTTCATAAACAAACAATACACGCTGGCAATCCCTTAGAGTCTTATTGGTTATACCAAATCAAGGGCTGTGATTTGTGAGCTTGGTGAACAAGAAATTTCAAGGGTCAGGATGGTGCTTGGTTTCCTCTCACAGCAAAAACACAACAAACACAAAGCAGAGAAGACCACACAGCATATAAAAGAGAGAAGACAGAGATGAAGAAAAGTCATCTAGGAGTAGTTTTAGTTTAGTTTTATTTTCATGTTTTTATTGTCTTTAAAATTCTGTCATTTTAACTTTTGAATCTTGTAATCTTTTACTGTTTTAATGAAAATTTAAGTTTATTGCAAAAATTTGTCTTTTAAATTCTCTAAAAATTGTTCTTGTGTTCTAGCTTATGTGGTCTCTTAAATCTTGTTGAACCATGTTGTTTATGTTTCTGAGTGTTAATTCTAATCTGGTTATACAAAATTTAAGCTTAAAATTCCTTTTTAAAGTCTAACATATGTTAAAACCCTTTTAAAGGGGTGTTTGGGTTAACTGCCAAAGTGGGTCAAAATGATTGCAAATTGGTTGTGGGTCACTTAGTCGCCTTTAACAAGTTGTGTTTAGTTGTGTCAATCTGTTTTAAAAAGTTTGTAATGTTAAATCTTAGTTTTAAGATGTTTTCCAAAAATTTCTCCAAGACTGTGTTTGTAACTTTCCCTCAAACTGATCATATGAAAGCTTAGCTTTTAAAAGGTTTTGAGGCCTTGTTTATGCCTTGTTTTGACCTTGAATGCAGTAGGAAAGGGAATTATAAACTTTCATTTGTCATTTTCATTTCAAGTCAAAATCTGTCAAAGCCTAATTTGAAGTCTTAAAAGTCATCTTTTCCAATCTAAAAATCAGAGGTTAAAGTTAGGATGTAAGTTTTAAAAAATTGGTTTACAAGAAGTTCAGTAGGTAAGCTTAATCTGTTTCATCTCCTTGTTCACTTTAGAGCTTATTTGTAGGGCTTATTCTAGGGCTGCACAATGCTAGTATAGGCTGCCAAATCCCATAAGCCTTAGGCTTAATGTAAACTGTCCTTTTTCTAGTTCCTTGTCTTGCTTAGTTAGTTCTTAGATCTGCCTTATTATTGTTTTTATTAGTTGCTTATAATACCAGCTTATTAGGATTTCAGTTTAAGCCCTTAGCTAAATCTACTAGCCCATTAAATTCTAGCTTTAAAGTAGTAGTTTAGCCTGTGTTGCCTTTTAAATTGCCCAATTAGCTTATTGACTTTTTTGTGCTTATCAGCCTTTTTATTTTGCTTATTTTTGCTCACCCTTGCTTATTAGGTGTAGTCTAGTGCTTATCTTAGCTTATTGCCTTTTTGTTAGCTTATTGGTGCTTAAAAAAGCATAGCAGTTTAGCCTGTTTTGTTTTTCAAAGTGCATAAGTGCTTATTGCTTTTAAGTGCTTATCTGTTTATTCATCTATGCTTATTGTTCACAATTGCTTCTTAGGAGTAGCTTATTATATGTTTCAGCTTATTTTTCTTTTTTAAGTTTTAATAAGCCAAAATTTAAGCCCTTTTCATACTTAGTTTTTCAAAACCAATTCTGTCAGCTTTTTGTTGGCTTTTTGCCAGCTTATTTTTAGTCTTACAAAAAAATTGCTTTTTTTTAAAATTGTTACTTTTCCCTGTTTTATAAAGTTGCAAAAAGAAAAAGTAAAAAAAATGTTTTTAAAAAGAGAGAGGCACGGGGGTCAAACCCACGACCTCTCCCTTTGCACCTAGACCTCCCTTATAGCACACACACGTCTCACCTCAAACACACACTAACCATTGGTACCAGTAGGACCATCTTGTCATACTTGGTACCATTTTATTTTTATACTCATTTTACCTTTTAAGCTTATAAGACCTTTTTAGCTTATTACCAGCTTATTCCAATAAGCTGGTAAACCCCTTTTATTTTTCATAAGATCAGCACTGTCCAAAGTTCTTTCTACAATTTTTTTAGATTTTTCCATGAATGTTTAGTATTTTTAATTAATTTTTCTTATTAAAACAGTTTTTAATTCATAAAAAATAAAAAAAAATACATTTGATCTTTTTAGCTTATCTGCTTAATTTTAGTTGCTTATTTTAGTTAGACTTGCTTATTAGGTATAGTATAGTATCTGCCTTAGCTTATTTTTCCTTTTTGCTAGCTTATTTGTGCTTAACTAGCCAACCGGTTTAGTTTAGTAGTCACTTAGTGTAAACAAGGCAAACTGTCAGCTTATTTTGGCTGTTTCTGTTGCTTTTTTTTGTGTTTTTTACAAAAATCATTTTTTTAAATTGCCTTATTTTCGGCTCCTTAACTTTTTCCATAAAAAAAATTTTGCAAAAAAATTGCTTATTTTCGGGTCCTTAAGCTTTTCCATAAAAAAATTTTGCAAAATAAAAAACTTTGGGAAATTGTGAAGTCTAGGGTGAGCAAGGCTCGAACCCTGGACCTCACCAACTTCAACCAAAGCTTTACACACACCACCCTCTACTACACACGCACCCTTGGGATTTTTCTGTCATAGTTTGCACACAATATTCTTTTACCCTCTTTTTAGCCCATTTAGCTCATAAGCCCTTTTCGGCTTATTTCCAGCTTATTTAGATAAGCTGGGTAACTCCTCTTATTTTTCATAGATTCAGCACTATCCAAGCCACTTTTCAGTAATTTTTTAGATTTTTCTAAGATTGTTTGGTATTTTTTATGAATTTTTCTTTATAAAACAGTTTTTAATTCATAATAAAAAATTTAAAAGTCAAAAAAATATAATTCTTTTTTAGAAAATTTTCTTTTATCATTTTGCACCTAGGAAAAATAAATTTGCATTCGTAGGGTTAAAATTTCAAAATTTCATTTTTTAAAGAACGGGTTTCGATCTCGTTCTCGTTTTTAGGTTTTCTTTAATCGTTTTTGCATTTTAATCGTAGAATTAGAAATCAAATCCAAAAATCTTTATCCAATTCAAAACACGCGATCACGAACGTTTTAACGATTTTCATTTCACGCCTCGTTGGGGATAAACGACCCAGGAATTCATACTTCCGGAATATATATTGATTTTCTTTGTGAATTTTGACTTGTCACCTTGGTCAAGGGTGATTTGTTGGAATTTGCTTGTGTATTATTGATTATATATACATATACTTTCAAACGAATCAGCTGTGCTGAATGCTGAGGTCAGGGGTGAGCCTATTCCTACTTTGCCTTTCGTGACATCTTCTGTATCCGCCACACCGGGGCGTGAGGGCGGGGATCATACTGACTCCGTGTGTGAGCCTAACTTTTGTACTATTGGAGCTTCTCAAAGGTTTGTTATTTCTTCAGACTCCTCACACTATTCCGGTACTAATATTGTGGAGGTTGATGTTGATTCTCTTATCAGTTCTTCCGCTCCAGTAATGACGTCTGTTATAATACCAAATAAGTAATAATATAGAGAGTATCCCGTTTGATATAATAATTACTTGAGGACAAGTAATAGTTAATCTCCCGGATGTCGTGTCCCAACGAGAGATATATTTGAAATTCACGAGAATGTTTTGTTTGATGCTTGAATGACAAATATTTTGGTTTTGGTTTTAATACTAAAAATAAAATAATGCTAAACTAGATTATACTAATTAACAAATAAGCAAAGCAATTAAATGAAAAGAACTATATAAAAAGATATGCTTGCTAAGTGACGTGGAAAGTTCATTAAGTGTGAATTAAGGTCTATTAACGAATTAATTTCCTTTGAAAAGATAATTATCTCACAACGTTGGTTTATTTTGACAAAAATCTCTCAAAAAGATATTAAATACTAGATGTGTAGTTTGACTATTTCTTCGGCTTTTGCCCTTCAAAACATTCAAACTACAAATCTAAATAATCAAATTCGGTCTAGCTAAATAAACCCTTAAGCTCCACGCCTCATTAGTTGACCGAAACCAAAAACACAAAATTAACAAACAAACTGTTAACTGTGTTACTTCAATTTTCATTTCATATTAACAAAACTTGTTTCTTGATTTGCTAGCCCAATCCAACGAGGCCCTAATCAAATAAAGCTAATGAAAGCCTAATAGATCATAAATCAAATGCATCCTAAATTATCAATCAAATGCAGGCCCAAATGAATCCAAACCAACAAGGCCCATACGAATCAATTTTGCGCACCAGATTTATGAAACGACAATATGAAGCAATTTACTACTTTGAATAAGCTACAACAAACTAAAGCTTATGTTAACGAACATGCAAAACAATCTTGGACTGATTTTTAGAACTAATCTCTAATAAGCACTAGCTTAAGCTATTTAACTATCAAGTAAATCGTCAAAAGTAAGACTCGACAAACAACTAATTGTTCTTCAATCCTATTAATGATTTATCAATTTACACAACATTTAAAACTTAAACTTAAATCACGAATCAACAAGTTCTAAAATAAGCATACCTAGACGAATTTAGCACAACCTAGACTAAAAAGCTATGAAAATCTAATCCTTAAACCAAATAAGCCATACGAAATAAACAATAGAACAAGTAAACTCAAAAACCAAGACAATAAGCTAGAATGATTATAAGCTAACACGAGATTTAAACTAAATCTAGTTAATAAGCCAATATAAAAATGAATATAGCACTAAGTAAGCAACGTAGACAGCAACAAATGATTCTTATAAGCTAAAAGCATTTGAACTACTCAAATAGCAAACCGAATAAGCAATTAAGCTCACAAAATTTCGTTTAAACACTATAAGCTCAAGATAATATGAATAAGTTATTTAGAAGCTTATTCTATCAGGAAAAATGAGCTTTCAAAAACTTTAAATCAAATTAAGCTCATCAATAAGCCAGATCTTAGCTTATCTAGGCTTATTACTCGAAAAGTCTTTAAAAACTAATAGGATTGAGTCGTTTAAGCTTAGAAGAGCTTATAGGAGACAATCTTTTAGCTTTTAAGGAATTTCGAAAGGAATAAGCGAAGAAAATAAGCTCACGAAACCAGCTTATTAGATGAGCATACAAGCGAATACATTTAACAAACAAATAAGCAACTAAAATAAGAAAACCATTAATTCCATTAAACTTAAACCATTCTTATTACAAAACCTGAATAAGCTTACGAAATAAGCTGAGTACAATAAGCCATAAATGAGAAATAAGCTAATCCTAAACAAATATAAGCTATAAACTAAAAACTAAAACTATTAAAACTAAATTACTAGATGGTCCAAAATGAAGGGAGGCGAGTGGTTATTTATAGGGGAAGAAGGGGTGAAAATGTAAATTGAGTCCAATCATTCGGTGCTTGATTAGCCAATCATTGGCCTTCCAACGTTGTCACACGGATTGCAATGTAAATGGCAGTGGATCAAACCGGTCACTTGACGCCACGTGTAAACCTCATCTGCTTAAATCGAACGCGACAAATAATGGCCATCAGATTATCCCTTTTTCAATTTGAAATGATTTTGAGATGTATAAAATTTCTTAGACACGTGGCATGATACTATTTACCCATTCCTTGATAGTGCGCAGGCACGTGACTTGGATGATTTAATTTCATCCCCATGTGCGATGACGTCATGTCCATCTATATAACAGACTTTCTTGAATTTCATTTTTGGGCTTGATTTCATAATTGGGCTTTTAGATAGCATGGGCTGGCCCAACCTATTTAAATGGGTTACGGGCTGGTCCAATAAAATCCGAGGGCATCATTAGACTCGTTTTCTTGCGCTCTTTCCAATGGCATGCTCGGAGACTTTTCACGACTTTGTCTTGATCTTGAATATTAAGCACTCTTGATCGAAACGAACCCGTAAATTCCTGTTTTTGCATTGTTTTCAATCCGTTTTACCTGCAAGACATAAAAATACCAAACAAGCATATATGCACGATAATTATCCATATTTTAGCATTTTTAGTCCGATTAATAGTGTTTTACAGGGAATAAATGATGTGTGTTTTAGCACACATCAGTCCCGTCTTGATGACGGCCGCGTTTGTCGCGAAATGGTGGATGAGTTTGCTCCTCCTAAGTTTTTCGCGTCTATTCGTGGGATGGAACATGACCAGCTTTTTACCGAGTTCAACGTCGGGGCTGCTCGCCAAATGTCTTTAAGTGCTGAGGTGAGAATGTGTGCTGAGTACAATATCAGGGAGAAGAGAAGATCGAAGTTTGTTGCTGAAGAGCGGGCTGAGCTATTGAAGGTTAAGGAAAAGGAGGTTGAGGATCTCAAGGCACAGTTATTGTTGAAGGAAGCAGAAGCCGTGGAGGCTATCCGCCTCCGTGCCGAAGCTTCTAAGTTTGAAGCTGTTGAGAAATCCCTTCAGGATGAGGTAAAAGCTCTGAAGGTACGTAACGCTTCCCTTGAAAAGGAGTGGGATGCCCTGGATGTGAAGGTTACGGGACTTGAAGCTTCAGCTATGGGAAAGGATCGTGAGCTTACTGATTTTAATGCTCATCTTACTTCCGTTAAATCTCACAATGACAGCCTTGTTGATCAGGTACGTACTTTCATACTTAGGCTTTTCTCCTTTTTAATATATCTTCTTATTTGTGTGCTTCTGCATGGTTGTAGGTGCATGAGCTGGAGGTTTCTTCTTCCTGACTCCAAGAGAAGCTTTCTAATTATGAGAATTTGACGGAGCGACTCGAGGAATTTCAGGATGCTCAGCTGAAGATTGTTAATGATAAGTTTGATAAGATGTATGCTAATTTTGTAGAGACGGCCCTTCATTTGGAGGAGAAATTCTATCACCGACCAGATGCAACAAACATTATCATCTCGTATTTTTATTAATCTTTACTATGGGCCATCTTTTGAAGACCTGCCACATCGGCAGCGAACCGGACCAGAACAGTAAACTTTTATCAACCACCAGTTATTATTCATTATTATTAACTCACCACCCTTTAAATGATTTGTCACATCGTAATGCGAGCCGACACATAGATCCAAAGTCTATTTTGGCTTCGTATTATTACATAATTATTATTATTATAGCCAAATTTTAAGTCATGTGGTCTTTTAACTACCTAGACAACGTAAGCGCGCCGTCAGTGAAACGGTAGCCAATAACCACACAACACTGACAAAATCACGATAAGTACTTAACTTTCACCAGCGGAAACTCTACGAAGGGATATTAGAACTAAGAATCTCAAAACTAAATGTAACAATCTTTATTATAACAATATAAAAAGCGATTAATAAGGTCATGTGGTAGAAAAAAAAAGCCACAATTAACCTCTAAGAGCTAAAGAGATCCACACCTCCACGCTAATGCATCTAACTTAAATTCACACAACATTTTTTTCGTTCTTTGGCCAAAATTTAAAAGTTTAGCAAATGCTTAAGTCTCTGAAAGCTAAGGGAAAGCTAGAGTTTAAACTCGTCACAGTCAAAATATCCTTAGTATCAACGGGCCTACTTAAATCTATATTATTTATATATAACATTACTTTTTTCATCATGTTATTATATATAATAATATATATATATATATAATAGTAATATATAATATATATAATAGCTATATATATATATATATATAGTTAAAGTAATAAAAAAACAATTTTTTATATATATCATAATAAAACAATAAAATTTTAAAATTTTGGTCAAAACGGGGTTGCGTGGGAACACATATAGGCACAGGTATGATCACATTTCGATAGAAATCCCCCCACACTTAGAATGGAACATTGGCCTCAATGTTCAAAAATATCGGGTTTTACCCCCACACTTACAAACAAAAAAAGCAAATGCAAAAAATTCCAAGTGTGAAAGGGGAAACAAATATATATAAGATCAGGATCGAAGATTCCAATAAGTAGAAGATCGAAGACCGGATGATTGGAGGATTGAAAACAAGCACGGGTCTTCACGATCTTAAGGAATCCTGCAAAAACGGTACCACACACCAAAGAAAGAAGCACGCCCCCACACTTGGGCTATAAAATCACACACTTATTTATTAAGAAAATAGAAAGAAGAAAAGACACGGGTTGCCTCCCGAGAAGCGCTTGTTTTTGTGCGAGTCTCTAGCTTGACTCTCCCCATATCATCGTGATATTAGGGACGAAACATGTGGAAGAGAAAATCTCCATCGGACTTTCATTCAAGATGTTTAGATAAACATTGAAGCACATGAAAGTTCTACTATGATGAGATGCCACCGGCTCAAGAGAATAACAACTAAAAACGGAGATGCCAGGGTCAAAGATAGTATCTTCACTCCCGGAGGAGAGAAGAAGAGAATAAGAGAAGAATCCTTAGAATAAGTGAGATAAGGAAGAAAAATTCGGATAACATATGTGAGGGAAAGATAATGGCGATCCTCAAAAGGTAAGCTCACATATGTTGGAGAAAAATTTTTCTCCAGAATCCCAAGGTCGAAAACTTTGTCCTCGGTTATCAGATCATCAATTGGAGCATCGTACAAAATCTTCTTCCATTCATTCTCTTTAGATTCTAAATCAAATAAATCATCATTCTCTTCGAGAGGCGGTTCACCGGTGAACCCCTCGAGAATGGAAGCAACGCTTATCTTAGGAGTAGACGGATCACGGTGAAGTAGAAGCTCAATCTCATCAACGTCGCCACCTGGGTCGAAACATTCATCCTCATTAAAAGCGGAGAGGGGTGTGACTAACAAAGCCGACTCATCAAAGTTAGAAATATAAGAGTCCTTACTCTCGATGTTCTCTAACACCTCATCAAAAAGAGGATTTATGTCACTAGAGATGTATTCGTCATTGAATTCGAAAAGAGGGTTCGAGTAAATTTTAACATTTTCTTCCGGAACGTCCTCATCAGATAGTGACTCGTCATCACTAGAGGTAAAATCATCATTTGAATCGAAAAGAGGGTTAGAGAAAGTCACGGATTTTTCCTCATAAACGTTAATGGGAGAGAAATCATCACACGAAGATAAATCATAATCACTATCACTCCTGAAAGTATCCTCGGACTCACTTGGGATTAGAACAAGGTCCTCAACACTAGACTTTATGAATTCGTCCGATTCCTTTTTAGGAATAGTGTTAAGATGCTCATCCCTCATGATGAGAGAGTTCGTAATCGGTAAGTCGGGTGTGATTACAACTGACGGAGGAAGTTCAGAAATAATATCTCTTAAAGGAATAGAACTTTCCTCGTCATCGTCATCATAAAAAGAATTGAACCGTCGCGAAGGATAATTACTAAGATTAGCCACCTGCTGTAGATGCTGAAGCTCTTTCTTTTTATTAATCTCAATACTCATTCCATTGAATTTACCTTTAAGCTCATCAATCATACTTTCACACTCCCTTCTAAAACAAATATCTATTTTCTCATTACGATAATCTTCAATCTGTAAGTCATTACTTAAACTTAACATTTCCTCTAAATAATGTTGCTTTAAATCCTCCATATCTTGGATACTCATTTCTCGAAGAGGTGATTGATCGATGCTAGCCGCCTGCTTTTGTTGAAGTAACTTTTTACAAAATTATTGCATCATTTGAAAAAGTTTATAAATCTTTTGCTGATTAAAATTCTCTTGAATACTCGGAGGCTGATGATTGATGGAATATTGCGGGGGTTGGTCAAAACCAGAATAGTTAGGCTCAAAATAGTTTTGATTCATCGGTTGACATTGAAAACTTTCATGAGGACCCCCACAATTTTCACATCAAAGATATTGTTGTGGAAAACTCGGTGAATTTTGTAGATAATAATTATCACTAAAGTTTTGATTGTAGCTCGGTTCCTGCTCATGGACAAGTAGGAACCGTGGCGAACAATCAAACCCATAGTGAGAATCGTTCCCACATAACTCGCACGAGTATGTCTCGAACTGGGGCTGTAGAGGTGGGTAAAAAAAATAGGGTGTTTCATTATAAGAATAAAGATTTGGGTCATAGACAAACTCATTTCCAGATCCTACACTGCTACAGCCCGGACAATTTCCACCATTAAACGGACCTCCACACCACGAGCAACCAAAATGGTTATATGAAGACATGTCGAAGAATTAAACGGATAAGTGGGAAAAGAAGATAAGAATTAAACCTAATAAGAAGATAAAGAAAAATATTTATAGGTTTTTTTAAAGATAATAAAAATAAAAATATTTTTGGTATTTTTAATATTTATATAAAAGAAAAATAAAAATAAAAATGAAAATATATTTTTTTCGATTTTTTTATAAAGAAAAATATTTAATATATAATATATATATAATAGAATTGAAAGATATTTTTAGATTA
>BQNB010069003.1:0-33647 GCA_026074375.1 Tanacetum coccineum
CTCTAGTGTTTCTCTCTCTAAAAACTAGCCCGATCCAAGAATCGAACCCGTGTTATGATATAAGATATACCACATTTTCCATTTGTAATTGTAGTTCAAGATTGATACAATGTGCTTCGAGTTTTCCAAAATATTTTTGAAACTGGGCAACGGTCTTTTTGAGACAAACATTTTCAGACTCGAGTGATTGATCTGAGAGTTCAATTGTCTTGTCATCAGTTAATTTAGCAGGCAAAGGACGTATGTCATGACATTGTTCAGCATTCTGGTCAACCTTTCCTTCATTATTGAATTCAGGTTGCTCAGTATGCTGTTGTCCTGTAGCAAAGATATTGGCTCTTCATTATATATGGGTCTGATATCTGCATCATTAACATGTGCATCATTCCCTGATCTGCTGCTTGTATCCTGCTTTTGTGATTCTGTCCCATTGCTTTCAATGATAACTAAACTAGCATCCAATGCTTTACTCGAATCAACCTTTTCCTCTGTCGTCTGCATCAGTCTTTCATTCACCCTGCTGTCATACTCCATTTTATGCAGCGCTCTTTTCTCAATCGACTTTTTAACATAATCCATGTTTTGGATCAGTGTGTCACGGAATTCTGGAATATCGAGTCGAGTGTATTGTAGGAATTTGTTGCGTGTCATGTCAACATATTCATCATCCAAATAAAACCGTGACTTGATGAACATCTGAAACTGTGTCTGGAGTACTTTAAAAGCAGACATGGATCCAATCTCTTGAAATTCTTCGTTGTCAAGTTGCTTTTGTAGTTGATCCATGTACAGGAACATTGTGCCCGTGAAAGTCTCTAGATCTTGACCAAAGAGTGTTGCAAATGCGCGTTTGAATCCCTCCTCGGTTCGACTTCCTTTTAAGTCGTTGTTTGAAAGACACTTGAGGTGTGAATGAAGTCGTTGAAAAGATACCATGCAACTTTCTTTTGATTTGTCTTGAATTAGTTGCATTTGTTGTTCTTCTGATTTTGAACACGAAGATAAGGTATCTTTCTTTTCCATTTTATCGTGAATTATGAAGTGTAAAAGATTTGTTGGATCTTAAGTGGATATGATGTGATTGATGTTGTGGTTTTGAATACAATAGACGTTCACGGGATTTTACAAGTCTATGATTAGAACCGATAAAAATTTAACGGGATTTTACAAAATCAATAGAAAACCGTGAATGATTTGATTCGGAATCAGCGGCCAAAAATTCCAGAAAAAACTGAAAAATGTCAATAAATCATAGAAAACAAGCTTTTTGGGCCTCGAAAAATCCTTAACCTGCCAAAGGGTGGTTACAGCGTGATCCGTCTCGTTTTTCTCTTCGATTTGAGAGGTCACGGGCCTGAAACGGACTTACGGATCAAAAGTTATGGCTGTTTTACTGAAACCCTTTTCTTCACACAAGATTTCTAGACAAAACGCAGTGATATCTTTAACCAAAACGCAGTGACACCAAAACGCAGTGACACCAAAATGCAATGACACCAAGACGCAGTGACTTTGGTCAAAACGCAATGAATCTTGGTCAAAACGCAATGAAATTTGGTCAAAACGCAATGAAATTTGGTCAAAATGCAATGAAATTTGGTCAAAACGCAATGAAATTTCTTCAAAACGCAATGAAATTTCTTTAAAACGCAACCTTATGTCTAGATCTTGCTTAATAACATACACATTTACACATCTAAGCACAAAAATTCGGGTTTGATTTTTTTCTATTGACTTCTTTTTGACCCACGAATTTGATCTTGTTGAACCACACGAATCCACACGTAGCTCTGATGCCAATTGTAGGATCCCGTTAACACCATATAACATACAATCGATCACGAAATCGGAACTAGAAAAGAGAAAGAAAGAGTTGTTTAGAGAGAGAAACTAGAGAGAGAATTGATAGAAAAGAGAAAAGATATTATTTGATATTTTCAACAACTTAACAACTTACTTTTTCTAAAGAAGAAAAAGCTTATATACCCCGTCACGTTAAAAGTGACGCGCGGGATATTTAACTAGGACCCGGGCTCGGGTTTTGCTTGGGATTAAACCCGAAACATATACAATATTAGATTATCTATCGAGCCCTGAATTCCCGATAATATACTATTACAACGTTAACTATTAAAGACCGAACTCCATCCGGAGAGGTGACCGAACTTCCTTGTTCGAGACTCAATAAATTGAGGGCTAACAATCGAATAACACAGTGAAGACTTGTTTCCATTCACCTAAGAGAAATTTGTATGATACATGCTTATAATGGATTTATATAAATATGATATATATTATATATACTATATATATATATATATATAATCCTAAGAGTAATTTGTATGATACTTGCTTATTATGGATTATATATATATATATATATGTTATTGAGGGATTTTTGTGAGAATACCAACAAACTTCAAGCCCCAAAACAGTAACCCTAATTAAGATAACAAATAATTTTAACATACCAAAATACAAAGATGATTCCTCACCCTTAACCAAAATGAACAGCTAAGAAAACCACTCAAATAAACAGCTGGTAATCATGCAGCATAACCCCATAGTTAGTGGGGAACAATTATAGACCAACAAATGACACACCAACCTAAGCTCACCAACGTCACACACCGATCACCATCGCCACACACTACGAACGGCGGCAACAAAGAGATCGGCAACATCGAAGAGAGGGTTAGGGTATGTGCATGGTGCAAGGTCTGGTATTTTTTGTCTGTTTTTAGAGAGAGGGATGTGTGAAAATGGGAGATAAGCAATCGCCATCTGTATTCCATATTCCCTGAAAGAGAATGTGTGAGAAGCACCTAGACTCCATACTTCAGGTGGATCACCGGCGGGTTTTCCGGCGGGTGAGGCATACCTCCAGTGGATCTCAGGCGGGTCGACTCAAAAGCATTAAATGCAAAATGCTGCTCTTTAATTAAAGTTAGAGCATCTCCAATGGAGTGGTTTTTAAAAGACTTTTTACTATTTAAAAAAGTTTTTAGTATGTTTTTTAGCATTGGAGCAAAGACTTGGTTAATGACTTTTTAGGAATGACTTGTGAAGTAGCAAGCGTTTGACAACAAAAAGTGAACAGCTATTACATTAAATGAACTAAACATTAATTGTGAAACAAAATATATAAGTAAAAAACCTATTCATTAAATGCAACAAGTACAAAGTGTAAATGCAAAAAGCTATTGATAGTTTTTACCATTGCATATGCTCTTATAATACAAAACTACTTACATGCCAAAAAAATCACCTCATTTATTAACCTCGTGAAAAGTTGAAAAACAAAATGCAAATTACTTAACACCTTCCATTAAAATCTCAAATATTACCACAATAAATCGTACATACACAATAAATCGTACTCACCAAAAAAGAAGGCAACGTGGAGCTTGCATGAGCTAAAACACTAAACTATCATTACGAAAAATTCTACAGAACCAAAAACCGACTTTAAGAAAAACATGAACCGAAAATCAAACCGAAATGAACCGAGCAAAATCGAAACCAAACTGAACCGAGCAAAACCAAACCGAGCAAAAACAAACAGAATAGATAGTTTAGGTGTATTTTTCTTAGTTTCAACTCGAACCGAGCAAAATCAAAACCGAAAACTATAAATATACAAAACCGCGAACCGAACCGAAAATGGTCGGTTCTTCTTAATTTGTCAATTTGGTTCAGTTTTTGATTGATTTCGCTAAGCCCTGCTCGAAAGTACACAACTTGAATGGAAAACAAATTATAATTAGCGAAAATTTTCGCAGTGACCCGTTGGAAAACGTGTTATCCAGTAATAACCCTGACATTTTTTTTCAATATAACCTTCTAGATCGCGCATGGTGGGGCGCGATCTACATTTGGACACGTGTCAGGTTTTTAGTGGGTTTTCAGTGGTTCGTGAGAAAATTAAAAAAATGTAAATCACGCATGATGTAGGGCGATTTAATTTATGTATTTTTTTTAAGTTTGTTGAAAAAAAATTTAAATTAAAAAAACGAGCCCTAATTTTTTTTATGTAGATCGCGCATGGTATATGGCGATTTACATTTTTTTGTTTTTTATGTAGATCGCGCGAAGGGTAGAGCGGTTTACTTTTTTTTTGTCTTTTAAGATTTTGCAGATGAATAGGAACGCACAGTATGATGGAATGATATATCACTGCCATATTTTGTCACTTATGAATTTGAATACGGACTATATGATTATATAGTGATAGTATGTTTCTCTTAATTTAGTTCAAAAGAAACAGAAGTTGAGGTTTTTCATTGTTTGAGGTTTCATTGTTTCTCTGTGAAGGGTTTTTCATTGTTGATTGTTACCGTTTGCGGGTAGAGCCAGAGGGGTCTCGGATGGGTGTGCAATAGGTGCCATCGCACAGGGCCTCCACTTTTAAGGGGCCACATTTTTATTAGTTTTGCATATAGGTTACGAGGTATAGTATTTTTATTTTGTATCATTTGACTATTTTATTATTTGGATGTATATATGTTAGTAATATATGGTTATTTTTATTTTGTTTGTTTATTTAGGTACACCGTGGTTCATGTTACATGTGAAGTAGTTAAAGTTGCTTAAAACAATTAAACAATATAAGTGGCACTGATCGGGAAGCAACTGTTTAGACATTCCTGTTTTGGTTGGGTATAAACTAGATAAAATGATGGTATAGAGAATTGTATATTAATACATTTTATGTTAGGGCGGCAAATTTATGATGAAAATGATGATGAAAATATTCCATTGTATTACCATATAAATAAAGATTTTAGTATACCATTTGGGAGAGAAGAATTCTGCCTAGTAACTAGGTTAAGGTTTGGGGTCCAGAATTGGGCTGAGTATGACACCAAAGAGCGTATTCCTTTTAGGCGACGGGTGTTTCCGTCATATTTAGATGGGCAACCTATTACAGGCTGTCATCGCCTATATGATTCTTGCCAGTCATTTGCTCCCAATTATACGTCGACGTTGCCTATTGGCCTTTGTTGTCTAGGCATATTGCAGCTTGTTATATTAGGTGTCGAGAGTACACGTGTTGTCCCTGACTGGATGTTAAGATTTGCTAATGATAGGGTAGCTTGGGACAAATATCCTTGGGGTTCATATGTGTGGCCAACATTGTTCTCACAATTAGGAATGCAAACGTCAAACGTTGGTCGCCCTTGTGTGTCGATGAGCCTACAGATGAAGATGATGCGAAAAAATATTCAATCTTTGGATATACTTGGGCATTCAAGGTATGTCAAAAATAAGTTTATAATTTTTAATTGGCCATTTAAGTTATATGTATAATGTAAAATAATTGAAACAATGTGTTTTTTTAGACTTGGATATTGGAGTCTTACCGAGTAACTGCGATTAGGTATTTTGATCGTTACAATCGGTATCCTAGAGTTGCTGCTTGGAGTAAGAAAAATGGAAGGTTTTTGGGACCAATGGTTATTCCTTTTTTTAAAGTGAGTTTTATTTAGTTTAATAGTTTATTAAGTTGATTATGTAATTTATTTAATAATTAATTTCCTTTTTTCTAAAAGGGAAATATGCCTGCTGCGAGATTGACACCAGACGATAATGAGGCTTGATCGGACTGGTGGATTTCTAGTAAGGCATATTTTGACGGCTTTATTTGTCAATTATTTATAAAAATAAATACCGAGTTACCGTTGGATTTAAGCCGTCATTAATATGTATGAAAATTCCATCAGATATTTACCGAGAGTTTCGATGAACAAAAAAAGAGAATTGAACGAAATAAAAAAGAAGATGTAACATTAAGAAAGGAATTGCGTAAAATTTTAGGGAGAAATTGAATGTTCAGCGGTGCGACAAGAGAGTAAGAATCGATTATTGTCTGATCAACAATTATGGGCCTTGAGCGATTTTAGTCAATTTCCAAGGATGCATGGTATAATTTTTGCCCACATTTTATAAGGCTTGGTTGATAATATAATTTTTGTAGTTATGGGTGTTCACAGGTGTCCGTCTTCTTTCCAGGGACATGTTAAAGAGCTCATATTTCATATGGGTACGCCACGAATTCCAAACCCCAATGCCGTCCCAACCAGGTTTCTGTTTGGCAAGAACAGATGCCGGCACAGTCGGCACTCAGTATTGGCAACCGGTAATTTTCGCAGCCTTGTTCTTACTATTCGTTTGGTCGGGTGCCATCTCATATGGGTAGGCAAAATTTGCAAACCACTATTGAGACGCATGATGATGTTGATGGCATATTTGATCAGGTAATGTTATTTTTATATAAGAATATGATTATATGGTAATAACCATCATCAAGTAATACATTTTTATTAATTATTGTTTTTTTGAATATTCCGAATCGAGAAAAAAAAGAACAGTTTCCTAGCAAGTATAAACTGACTTCATTCATGGAACAACCTCCTATTACAATTTTACCCAAGCAACGTGATAATAAAACTAAAAATACAAGTAAGAAGGCTAATTTATCGCCTTTGAATCTTAGGGGTGCTTTTGAGGATGACAATGTAGAAAAAAATAACGTTACATTTTTTGGTTCTCAATTTACTAGTAATTTCTTAATGTATGAGAACGTGGACCCTGCAAAGGTAATTTGTTAGGATCACATAAATGGACCCGAACAAAGAAGCTTCGGTCACCCGAAGATACAAGACAAAAGTCTAGTTCGTTTAAACATGTAATATTATGTAAACGGGCCATTAATGAAAAAGCCCATCAAAGCTCAAAAGCCTCCTAGGCTAATCTTTTTATTAGTATAAATACTCCTAGTTTAGTCAAAAATTAGGTTAGACATTTTTAGAGAGAAAATTAGCTAGTCATTATTGTGTGGGTTTTTCTAGCCACCAAAAGGTTTTGTTTTTTCTTTCAATCATCAATAAAGTTTTAATTTTCTGCTTCTTGATTCTACACTTCGTTGTTAAAGGTTTGTATGAATGATCATGGAACCTACAATTGGTATCAAGAGCCTACAAGATTGATGTATTGATTTGGTTTGTGTTTTTTTTACTTTTGATTTTCGAAAAAAAGAGGGTTTTTCGAAAAAAAAATTTGTTTGATTAATTGTTTGTTTTGATTTTTGGTTCAATGATGGTTTGTGTTTACATTGATATCATAAAAACCATCTCCTTTGTGTTTAAAAACATCTAGTATTTTTTTCTCTTTTGATTCGTTTTATTTAAACAAAAAGAAAAGAGAGTCGATTTTTTTGTTTAAGGATCGAACGAGTTCATGTCGTCACGCACCGAACGTATGTATTCTTAGGAGGATCGAACTAGTGGAATTCAAGGTTGGACCGAACAAGGGGAAAACAAGGATAATCGAACCAGTGTCCACCTTTGAGGATCGAACAAGAGAGGATCGAACAACCTTTGAGGATCGAACAACCTTTGAGGATCGAACAAGAGAGGATCGAACAACCTTTGAGGATCGAACAAGAGAGGATCGAACAACCTTTGAGGATCGAACAAGAGAGGATCGAACAACCTTTGAAGGAATCCGGAACAAGAAGATGCGAAACAAAAACATCGAACAAGGATCGAACGAGGTGGGATCGAAACGAGATCGTTATCTCTAGAGCGATCGAGCTCAACTCCTCAAGGATCGAACGAGTGGACTCTCTTTGAACCGAACGAGTGTTTACTTGGTCAACCGAACTAGACAACCGAACAAGCTACCCCTCTTGAACCGAACTAAATAATCAAACAACAACAAAAACATAAACACAAATCAAACAAATCAACAATCACTTGCGATCCGTTCATTCATACTTAAATTAAAATGGGATCCAATGAAGAAACAAATGCAGCGGGTACCGATACTCGTCCACCTATGTTGGTTGAAAGTGACTACGATTCTTGGAAGATTCGTATACACAGGTACATTCGAGGCAAACCCAATGGCAAGCTGATATGGAAATCTATCCAGAATGGCCCTACCCCTCTTTTGTCTCATCTTATGCCTCGGGTTCGAGGTCTGACCAGGTAACTCGATTTAAGTCGACCAAAAGAGAACGTGCGAAAATTGACAAAGGTCTGACCAATAGAAAAAATTCACCATGGGTTGGAAAGGCCCTGAGGTCTGACCAGAGAAGACAATCCAAATGCACGTGTTCTTCATTTGGTTGGCATAGACTTAAAACTTCATTTAAGGGTATACACATAAATGTGACAAAATCGTGTACAAGAAGCATGCAAAACAACTTGTAACACAAAGTTAAGAAAACATTTTGTTAACCTTTTTGGTATAGACATCATATTGTCAAATGTTCTCGGTAGCTCCATTTTGGACGCACAAAGAAGCGGAGAAACAGGTCAGCGCGAAGCGTATTAAAAACCTGACTTCTTTTGGGGAATCTTACTTCCACCCGCCTTAAACTTCTCTTATAGTTTGTCCAACAATGGGTGAGCCGTACTTCAAATTGACTAATGATGCTATTGTATGTTAAGAAACCCCTTTTGTTAACATTAGTTTTATTGTTGCCAATATGGTGGGTTTACAAATTTGATCAAACCCTATATTGTACTCCTACAAACGTCCGAAGACACAAGTAATTCCAATAATTCCCTCATATGCCGAAGCATGTAGTGGGGTGGGATAAGATTAAAGATCAATTCAACCCCATATTGCGCACATAAAAACTAAGATTACACCAGAAATCAAATTTCATAGTTTAATGTCCGTATTAAATTTGTCCCAAAAACCCCCGTTTTGCAAATAACACATTAACAAGTCACAAGGAGTATGCTTAATACTAGACATATTCAATCCAAATTTCTCTATAAGTATAAGTCCGTTTTTAAGAGTTTCAAAAAGTCTATTTTGCAAATATTGACTAGACACATGGCATATCACATATAAGCAATTAAAACAGACAGAAATTGAAGTAGAATTGAAGACAGACTCTTATATTGAAAGCAGTGAATCATATAATGCCTCGAGTTCTCAAAAGAGTCTTCCCCAATTGGAGAACCATAATACTCTCACTAGGTTTTCTGCTAAAGTGTCTAGATCGCCACATCCATCATCTGATTGCGGAGGCTTATACGTGAGATAAACAAGAATAGAATAACATAGCAGCTAAATTAACATTGAATTTTAATCTATTCTTATTTTATATCAATATAACAAATGTGTTGATTCTAGGTTGTTTATTCACTATTTATGGAAAGTATTGCATATAGTTTCTATAATTTATCTCATAAAACAATAAATAAAACCATATGTCAAGATTTCATGCAGCCCTAGCGTGTTTAAATCGTACGTAATACATAAATATTAAATGAGTTGACTCGTGATGCCACTGTTGGAATATACAATCAAGTTAACCATTTAACTTTTACGAGTACGCAGCGGATATTGATCTAGTTTAGCATAAACAATTAACACACATGTAAACACAATAAGGAACATGAAAAGTAAATAGAAAACATACCCTTGAAGTCAACATCAAGTATTATGAAACAAGTGACTAAATTGTCGCCTCTACGAGTGCTCACACAAACACGTCTAACAAGTACGCCCGGATGCTAGTCCTACTTCGCGTGTATCCCAATACAACCTTTGTATATCAAACCCACTGAAAAACGATCACCAAAACCCACTCTTGGAATATTAACCGAAATTCAGAAAAGGGGATTAGGGTTTAACCGAATTTGGTTGTAACCGAATTAGGGCATTCACAACCAAAATACACCAAAACAAACCCTAGATCGAATCTTTCTATTGTCACGCCTTGACAATAAGTAAACCTAAATAATAAACCCCCTGGAACTGACCTGGGTTCGAATCTCTGATAGATTAACCCTAAAAGAATCAACCGAAAATGATAGGAGGGTTTATAGAAAGAACCGAAAATCAAATAAAACCTTATTAGGGTTTTATATGTCGTCTGATTTAATTAAGAGGGAAAGAGAGGAGTATTTATGTGTTGTTGGATCTGATATCACACCTGAATGAGTAGGAGGTTGAGGGTTTATAAAGCCCTCAAACCATTCTTTAGATAAGACTAAAAGACTTAGAGTTTAGGTCTTATCTTAACTCCAAGCTTTATTTCAAACTACCCTCAGACTGTTACTTTTCACACTAGTTTAGACGCATCTAGACTCCCTCTGAATGACCCAATATGGCTGGCTAGATAGTTCGGACACCTTAGGATTTCCTTGTCTTAAAACTCGTTTTTTGGTTCAAACTGGTTTAATTAGGAATGCATTTCGTGAAAAGTATTATTTTAAAGTAATCTATATGTTTAAATGTGTGGTGCCCCCCCCCCCAATAGGCTCACACACTTCTAGTCGTATGTGGCTAATCCAACTACCACAATCCAACACAAGTCACGATAACCCCCTTCCCTACGCGAGTTCTTTCATGCGTTAAGTAGCGGAAGTGAGTTTGTGGAAGAAGGGAAGAATTAGCCGTGTTAACGTCTAGTTTTTCAAAAAAAAAATTAGTTTCAAATAAAACTTTTTACACAGTATAAATAATTCCTCATTTTATTCAATTTTACACCACTTTTTCTACCAAAAACACACACTCAATACAACAACACAAATTCTCCCTACCAAAAATTATGGCTTGTTCACTTCCACTTGCCGTCGGTGAAACCAAAGTTGGTGTTTAAAAACAATTGATGGGGATACCATTTGTTAGGAAGCGAGTATCGAGTCAGCTTACCCGTTTAGCAAAGCACAACAAGCTAAAGCTGATCTGAAAAAAGCATATGCGGAATGCAAAGACATTCCGCCAGAAAAACTAGCTTCTTTATTAACACTTTTCTAAAAGATAAAGCTTGGAAAAACCGGGAGATACATGATGGTTTGTATAATCTGGTGTCAACAATACAAGATAACATCAGTGCTAAAGTTAGATGGATGCATAAAGGAAACAAATAGAATGATTGTGTTTTTCTTTTCTTCCATTTTACATTTCGTAAATTTTTTTATTTTTTTATTGGTTTTTTTATTTTTGTGTTGTATTTTTATTTGATGAATTAATGAAATTTAATTTGTTTGAAAAATGAAAAAGAAAAAATAGAACGATTGTATTTTTCTTTTCTTCCATTTTAGATTTCGTAATTTTTTTTATTTTTGTATTGGTTTTTTTATTTTTGTGTTTTATTTTTATTTGATGAATCAATGAAATTTAATTTGTTTGAAAAAATGAAAAAGAAAAAAATTGTTTGGGTTGAATCTTTTTTGCATGTTTTGAGGGATGAAGTATTTTAATGTGTGAGTGACTTGAGTAAATAGCTGACGGAACACTGAGCTGGAAACTGACAAGTGTGAATCGGTGTCATGATACACGTAATTAATTGCGAAAATTTTCGCAGTAACCGGTTGGGTTTCGTGTTATCTTGTAAATAAACTGACATTATGTATTTTTCGATTTAAATCGCGTACATGAATAGCGCTGTACATTTGCAACGTGGTCAACTTTTTTTAGTGTTCGTAAGAAATTTTTTTTTAAAACAATATAATTAAAAATGTGAATCGAGGCTTTGTATTATAGCGATTTTACTTTTTTTTGATTTTTTTTTTTAAATTTTGAAATTAAAAAAATTTAAGAGGATCGGCGCCCTCCAAATGGCTGATTACAAGATTAATTTTTTTTTTTAAGTGGATCGCGCCCCCCCCCCTACCCCCCCTAAGGCGGATTTACAATTTTTTTTTTTTTTCAATTATGTGTGAGTATAACTTTAGGGTTTCGGATTACAATATTCAAGATTCGGCATTTTTTGCGTACGTATTGAAATACTCAAATGTTTTTTTAAAATTGTTTATTTGGGTTATCTATGGTATCTTTGATGAACTCTGCTTTAATGTATCAAAATTTAGTAAATTAGTTTTATTATGCATAAGATACGTGTGGCAAAGTGTGTCTGTTCGTAGTTTGAAAAAAATTTAAACCTTATATTTATGCGCAATTATTAAAAGTTGTTGTAGGGTAATGAACTTTTTGGTACATTATTTCCCAAAAAAAACTTTATATTGTTGATCGCATGCCATGTGAAAGCCAAATTACAATATTTGTTTTGTCTATTATTGTAATCCGCGTTGCTCTAATGGCGATTTTGTTTTTTTTTTTGTCTTTTTGGGTATGTTAGATGATGAGACTGGAACAGTAATGAATAGAACTGAATAGTAACACACAGTATCAATGAAATGATGTATCACTGCATAGTTTGTCACTTACGAATTTGAATATCGATATAAAGTGATAGTATGTGTGTTAATTTACTTCAAACTAAACAGAAGCTGGTGTTGGTTGATTTCCTGAATTAAAGGTCACAGATTTATTGTGTTCAAACGAAAAAAAAGAAGCTGAAATTGGTGATTTCATTGATTGAAGCTTTGTTGAAGGTTTCATTGTTTGGTTTTAGAGGTTTTTCATTGTTGATTGTTACCATTTGCCGGTAGTGGTGTTGTTGGTGATTTTGTGGGTTACTTGTTTATTATAAGATGGATTTGAGCGATTACGAGGTATAATATTTTTATTTTGTATCATTTGACTATTTTATTATCTGATGTATATATGTGTAGTAATATATGGTTATTTATTTATTTGGTTTTTTTATTTAGGTACCACGTGTTCTTGTTACGGTAGAGTAAGTTTAAAGTTTCTTAAAACAGTTAAAACAATAATTAGTGGGACTGATCGGGAAGCACTGTTTAGACAATCCTGTTTTGGTTGGGTATTAGATCAAACTGATTTTATAAAGAATTGTATATTAACACATTTTATGTTAGGGCGGAAAATTTATGATGAAAATGTTCCATTGTATTACCATATAAATAAAGATTTTAGTATACCATTTGGGAGAGAAGAATTCTGCCTAGTAACTGGGTTAAGGTTTGGGCGTCAGAATTGGGCGAGTATGACACAAAACAGCGTATTCCTTTTGGACGACAGGGTGTTTCCGTCATATTAGATGGGCAGGTTTTTAAAGGGCAGGGGGGGGGACATCGACATTGCAAATATGATTAAATCGGCGGAGTCATTTTGCTCATTTATACGGACTGCGATCTGTGGGCCTTTGATGACTCAGGCATATTGCAGCTTGTTATTTAGGTGTTGAGAGTAACTTGTTGTCCCTGACTGAATCGTTAAGATTAGCTAATGATAAGGTAGCTTGGGAAAATATCCTTGGGTTCATTTGTTGTGGCCCACCATTGTACTCACAAAATTAGGAATGCGATCGTCAAACGTGGGTCGCCCTTGTATGTCGATCAGCCTACAGTAAATATGAGCGAAAAAAGTTATTCATCTTTGAATTATACTTGGGCATTCAAGGTATGTCAAAAATAAGTTTATAATTATAATTAGCCATTTAGTTATTAATATCTAATGTAAAATAATTGAAACTATGTGTTTTTTAGACTTGGATATTGGGAGGTCCTTTAGAGTACTTGCGATTATGTATTTATCCGGTTACAATCGGTTATATCCTAGGAGTTGCTGCATGGTAATAAGAAAAAAGGGAGGTTTTTGGGACCAATGGTTATTCCTTTTTTTGAAGTGAGTTTTATCTTAGTTTTTAATAGTTGATTATGTTGATTATGTAATTTATTTATAATTAATTTCCCTTTTTTTTTAAAGGGAAATATGCTGCTGAGAGATTGGACACAGACGATAATGAGGCTCGATGGACTGGTGGATTTCTAGTAAGGCACATACTTTGACGCTTTATTTGTCAAGTTGAAAGTAGTAGTCCGTTTGATTTAAAGCCTGTTCAAAATATGTTTAAAATTCCATCTGATATTTACGAGAGTTCGATGAAAAAAAAGAGGAAAACGATCGAATAAAAAAGAGGTTGATAACTATGAAGGAAGAAATGCCGTAAATTTAGGGAGGGAAATGAGATGTTCAACGTGCGACAAGAGAATAATGAACGATTATTGCTGATCAACTATTATGGGTTGAGCGATTTACTCAATTCCAAAGCACGCAGGTATAAATTTGTACATTTATTATAAGGCTTTGTAAGTAAATAATATAATTTTGTATTTATGGGTGTTCACAGGGTGGTCAGGTATCATTTGCAGGGACAATGTAATAGCTTCATATTTTATATGGGGTTACGCCAACGAATTTTCCAATCCCTCAATGCGTCACAACCTGGTTCATATGTTTGGCAAAGACAGATGCCGGCGCTTCCGGCCATTAGTATTGAACCTATACATCGTCACTACCTGGTTCTTACTATTCTGTTTGGTCAGGTGCCATTTCTTATGGGTAGCAAAATTGGCAAAACACTATTGAGTCGCATGATGTGTTGAGGCATATTTTACCATGGTATGCCTATTTTTATATACGAATATGATTATATAGTAATAACCATCATGAAGTAATAAATTTTTATTAATTGTTGTTTTTTAGAATATTCCGAATCGAGGAAAAAGGGAACAGTTTCCTAGCAAGTATAAACTGACTCCATTCATGGAACAACCTGCTACTACAATTTTACCCAAGCAACGTGTTAATAAAACTAAAAATAAGGGTAAGAAGGCTAATTTATCGCCTTTGAATCTTGGGGGTGCTTTTGAGGATGACAATGTAGAAGAAAATAACGTTACGTTTTTGGGTTCCCAATTTACTGGTAATTTCTTAATGTATGAGAACGTGGACCCTACAAAGGTAATTGCTAATCTTGTATATAAAATAATAAATAAACTAATGAAAGTATGTGTACTAATATTGGTTATTAACTTGGTTGATTAGGTGCGGAGAGGAAATTATGTTGACTTATCGGCCTTTCTAAATGACCCCCATCAAATTTACTTGGATTGTTATATGAAAGGTTATATAGTTCCGGTTAGTTTTTGGCAACAATTGGTCCCTCATTTCTGTATGCCTGACATGCACAGACTTCCACATGGCACCCCTATTGGTTGGTTGTCCGGAGAGGTAAGTTTATTTATACAAGTTTAATAAAGGAGTAATTTATATATCCGTTTAGCCAAAAACATCTATTTATTTTGTTACAATGTTTTGAATCAGCACATGAACTCGTGGATGGAGTTATTAATTAGGAGGAGGGATGCAAATGCCAACTGGACAGTGGCCTATACGAGTACAATAAGTGTACATCCAGAAAATAACTGATTTATCATACCGACGGACCAACACGTCATTGGAACATTGGATGGCACCACGCGTCCGTATCCAGCCTGGAATGATGTTGATTGGGTACTTATTTCTTTAGTTATCCGTTATAAAACTTTTAATACAACTTATGCATGATTAGTATTTAATTATTTGGTTTTATCTTTGTAGGTGTTTATGCCCATACATGTTGCTGGAAATCATTGGGCCACGGGTGTTATACATTTACCGAATTCTCATTTTTACGTGTTCGACTCCATGTATAATGAGCAAAACAAGGATGTGTTATCGCGACTAATTCAATGTTGGACCCCCGTGGTTAATAACATTTTGGCAGATCGTGGTTGTATAAATGAAACTAGACCACCCCATAATTTTCAGTATTCATACAATGATGGTTTGGGTATAGATGTCCCTCAACAAACCAACTTCTCAGACTGTGGAGTCATCACATGTTGGTTAATCTCTCGTTTGTGTGCAGAAATAAGGCCAGTTGTGCACGGTAATACTCAACAGTTTTTTGAGAGAGTTAGAAATGACATGTGTGAAAGTTTTTATATGTGTAGGTGTGAGGATACAAGTGAATGTGGTTATGATTAATTTTGAATTTTGTATGTGTTGTATGTTGAAATCCTAACACTTTGAGTGAAATAATATTGTATATTACTTTGAATTTCTTTGAATATTCGTCCGTTGATATGTTTGTTTTTTTGGGTAATATTCGTCCGTTGATTTCTTTGAATTTCTTATCAATGTACCGACAAGTTATATATAATGTATACACATGATTTGAAAATTCTGTTACATGATTTGACAAGTCAATGACATGGACTAGATCACCTTGTATTTGTAGCGACTTACATGAGTTGTCAATTCAATGACAATATATAATCTTTGAGTTGACAAGTCTCTGACAAAGGTTTTATCACCCAATATAGTTTGCCACGGGTTTTGGATTGATACGATTCTCGTAGAACAACATTTCCGGCTCCACATTTACATGCAAACGCTTCATATGGCACCATCTTCATATTAATAGTGTGTGTGTGTGTGTGTTTGATAAGTTAACATGTTATTGACGATAATAGATGCTTTTATAGGGAGAATCAATTGCTTGTTATTTCATAAGAGGGCTAGGTGTCATAAAAACATTACATATATAATGTTAAGGTTAACCACTGCCACTTCCAAGAACTGTATCCTTACGGAAAACATCAACCACTTTTCTTTTTGTAAAGTTAAAGTAATGCTTTGATGGTTTAGGAGTAAAAACTAAGACATTAGCAAGTATCATAGCAGCCCCTACAGTAATATCATTTCCATAACTACCCACATCAAGGACTTTTTAGTTTATTGTTATAGGTACTGTACCCGATAGATCTTTCAGAGTCACATTTAAATCTCCAAGAGCATTCAGAGAACAAGACTTGATGATTGAAACAACTTGTTCAAGTTTTCCCTCTTTAAGAAAGTTGTCGATGTCTCCCAAACATCCAGTTACGGTGCCACCAAATGCATTCACATAGCTAGTGGCGCTAACCCACGCCTCATGATATGTGTTTAAATACACATACCTTTTAGCTTTAAAAATGAGCTAAAATGACCAAAAACGTACCAAATATACTTGTTATTTGTATGTTTTGTATTTGTATTGTACAGGTAACGGATATTTTTGAAAAGGACAAAATCGAAGCCAAAAATGACAAAACCAAGCACGAGACAGAAAAGAGTGTACAAGAGCCGGGAAATTGATAGCAGAAAGGTCAAATAGTCAACTCTAGTCAATCAATGGTCAACTCCTGGTCAAACTTGGTCAAATAGTCAAACATGGCCAAAATCCCAAAATCCCCAAAACAACCCTCAAGTTTAAACAAAATGCAAAAATGGTCCCCTAAACCCTAACGGTGTTAACTCTTTAATTTATAAACTTTGTAATTTCTAGCTCCTTGCTAGTTTTTCTTAATAAAAGTCGCCGTTCAAAATTTTTTTTTTATGTATTGTGTTTAATTTTATGTATTGTGTTTAAATTCCGTAGTGTGTTTAAAATTACGTATTGTGTTTAAAATTACGTATTGTATTTACAATTATGTTTTGCATTAACAATTATGTTTTGTCTTTAAATTATGTAATATGTATTTGTATTTCAATGAATGAGTTATGTCTTATGTTTAAAATTGTAATCTTTTACGGAAACATTCTCATTTTATTATAGCCTGACAAGTTCATACATTAGTCACCTCCGTAACAGTTAAAAAAAAGAAGCATACAAATTCACTTCCAAATTACACACTATTCCAAACCAAGTTTTTCCATGTCATCGTTAAGATCGTGAAGTAGTGCGGCTGAATTAAGTGTGTGTTGTTCCGGATGCCTATGCATTTCCAATGTTGCCTGTAGTACCTTTATCCTTCTAAGCAGGTGCTTGCAGTTTGAGCACTCTGTATTGCTTGAAGATCCCCTATAATAGATTGGAGGTGTGGATGGTGTTGGAGAAAAACTTGGTGTTGATGAAGTTCCTTGTGAAAAAGTTGTTGTAGATGAACTTCCAGGAGAATTGATTAGCAGACCAACTCGTTCTTCTTTCCATAAGAAAAATCCACATCCATAGTAATTTTGGCGTGGCTGTTTAATATTACAAAATTCAATTATTAACAAGTAACCATATAATTTCGTATAAACACACAAAAACCATTGATTTTTACATTGAGTTTGGGTACTCATGCAAAGTATAGTTTGCCTACGGGATTTTGGATTGATAGATTTCATAGAAACAACATTTCCGGCTCTACATTTACATGCAAACACTTCATATGGCACCATCTTCATATTAATAATGTGTGTGTTTGTTTGATAAGTTAACATGTTATTGACAATAATAGATGCTTTTATAGGGAGAATCAATTGCTTGTTATTTCATAAGAGGGTTATGTGTCATAAAAACATTACATATATAATAAAAACATTACATATATAATAAAAACATTACATAATAATGTTAAGGTTAACTACTGCTACTTCCAAGAACTGTATCCTTATAGAAAACCTCAACCAGATTTCTTTTTGTAATGTTAAGGTAATGCTTTGATGGTTTAGGAGTAAAAACTGAGACATTAGCAAGTATCATAGCAGCTCCTATAGTTATATCTCTTTCCATAACTACCTCACAATCAAGGATTTTGTAGTTTATTGTTCAGGTACTGTACTGATAGGATTTTCCGAGTCACATTTAATCTCAAAGAGCCTTCGGAGAACAGACTTGACGATGCTAACAACTTGTTCTAATGTTTTCACCTTTTTAAGAAAGTTGTTGTTGTCTCCCAAACATTCCAGTTTCAGTGCCACAAATGCATTCACATAGTTAGTGGCGCCTAACCACGACCCCACTGTTAAAATCAGCTCCTCACCATATCCTAACAGCTTTCTACATATATTTTGGGTCGATCATTAAAGCCCCCATCCGAATCAAGGATAACTACATTTTCTTACGCAGCGTGGCTCATGAACATGACAGCAGGACCGGGTATTATCCTAACTGGGTTTGAGGTTGAGGAAGATGGTTTAACACGTTGTGCACTCGGAAAGCTGACACAATACCCACATGAGGGTATTATCGTAACTGAATTGGTGTTGGGATGTGGTCAACTTGTGTGCGATTTTAGGAATGACCAATGGTGTTAATTGAGATCGGAAATCATCTATATCTAGACGGAATTCCCATGGTTCTTTTCGTTATTGAAATTTTGGAATCCAATTTAAGAGGTTAGAATAGAAGTTGTATGACAAATTGAGAATGGTGAGGGCTATTTTTAAGGGAAATAATCCTGAAATAATTAAGAGGGTTGGGACCACACAAATGTTTTTTTCTGTAGCAGATAAGACAACTCAATGACAATGCTGTCTATCATTTCAAATTATCTGACAAGTAGTCCACTTTATCTTAAATTTATAGATGCTTATATAGGGAGAATAAGTTTTTGGCGGGTGTTTTCTAGGTTTAAAAAAATAACATAAAAAACTACACATAACAACAATATTATTAAAATATTCGAATATAAAATGACCAATCTACAAAAAATAAAATGACCAATCTACAAAAAATAAAATGACATGACCGAATTTAAAATTACATTACCAATCTACTAAAAATAAAATACATAATTTAAAAATACATTACAAACAAAACACTTAGACAATGCATGTTAACTTAAAAATTAAATAGATAAAACAACCTACGCTAGTTATTAAACATTAAGAAGAATTAGTGATTCTTTGTAGGGGCCAATGAAGAATGATCCATGGTTAGATTCGACAACAAGGTTTTGAAAAATTTGAAAGGTTGGATTGAACACTTGTAGCGACTGATGCAATTGTTGGACGAATGAAGCTTCAACTATTGGTTGCTTATCTTTAGTAAATCCAATTAATTTGAGATCTGCTTCAATTGGGTATGGAAGGGTGAATAGTTTTTCTGTACCCCCCCCCCCCCAATGAACTTCACCATCGTCAACTTGTAGCTCCCATGCATATATAATACTAAAGTTAACAAACTTAAAACTGCGAGATATTATAATATAGTCTCCAAGCTAAGAAATATAGTAAGGGGGTAAACATTGCCCGACTAGCATCTGTTCAGGCATGTCTATTACCTAAAATTGGTGAGTAATCAAATCAAATGAAACTAACATGTAAATTTTGTATGAAATACCATCATCACTATAAAACTTCTCTGAACCAACCCATAATATTTTTCCACCAACAACAGCTTGACCTGACCATTTAATTCTTATAGATTCACGTGGTAAACTATAATATCAGGTTATTCCAAGGTCTTGGAGCTTAATTAAACACTGACAATACATGGACCTTGGGACATAATTTAGGGATAATTTATCTTCAAAAGTGTTGGGTCTAGCGTGACAGGATGGACACCAAAACCAAATAACATTTTGGGTGAGTCAGGTTCTAACAAGTAATTGGGGACTAAAATACGGACCGATTTTTTAAGTGATGGGTTCCAAATTAAAAGCATTGAGTTTTCCCCATATGAAAAACACCATACACCTTCAGATGTAGCAAATGGTGTAAGATTGAAAAATTTTAAATTGGAAACGACAGGTGAGAGTGCTAAATTATCATCTACCGAGCATATAACACCTTCAAAATTTTGCTTAAAGGTTAAATATAAACAACAATTATTGCTCTCACGAAAACCGTATTCACGAACAAAGTCAGAACAGTCTATGGAATACTTCCACGACTTTGAAACTGTACGAAATTGGAGTAAAGATTTCACTGGAAGTCTATTCATGATAGCCAATTGAAGATCAAATGGTATATTCTCAGACATTGTTTAGAAATTTTACTGGTTATGGCTCTAAGATTAATTTTACTGGGTATAAATACAGCATTACATATAATATTTAAAAACATTGATAGGACAACTCTCTGACATTGACTAGATCACTCTTAACTTTGCGCGATCTACAAATTTTAACTTTTATTTAAAAGCATTGATAGGACAACTCTATGACATTGACTGGATCACTCTTAACTTTGCGCGATCTACATTTTTCAACGGATGAGTCGACATGCTATCGTTGTACATCCCGCCAATTCCTCCTGTAGCCCTATACCTTTCCCCTTTTTTTTCACCCCCCCCTTTTTTCTTTTTTTTTTCCCACCCCCCCCCCCCCCCTTTTTTTTCCGTTTTTTTTTTTCTGTCTCCCCTTCCCCCCCCCCCCCCCTTTCTTTTTTCTTCCACCCGCCAAAAAAATCCCTCCAAATCCTCTTGTAGCCTTATACTACCGCCAAAAACTCCCACCAAATACTCCTGCCAAAAAAATCCCTCCAAATTCTCCCGCCAAATACTCCCTCCAAAAAACTGTTTTTTACCATAAAAGCAGATATTATCCTCACAATCACCCACAGATCACACACATTCTTACCATCACAACCACAAACATATCACACTGTTATTATGGTGAAGATGGTGCCATATGAAGCTTTTGCGTGTCGTTGTGGAGCCGGAGATGTAGTTATGCGAGAATCGTATAAACATGAAACCCGTGGTAAACTATACTATGCATGTCCACGATCAAAGGTGAACAATCACATGCTTTTTTTGTGTAATATATAAATAATGTGGTTAGTTGTTAAAACTTATTATCTTTACTCTTTAACAGCCTCGCGAAAACACTTTCGGATGTAAAAATTTTTTGTGGAAGGAGGAACGAGTCCGTCTACTGGTTGGTTCTCCTGGAGCTTCAACGACTCCAATTTATTCTCCAGGATCTTCATCGACTCCAATTTATTCTCCAGGATCTTCAACACCTCCACGCTATTCTCCAGGAGCTTCAACACCTCCAAGCTATTCTCTGGGAACTTCAAGAAATGCAGAGTGCTCAAACTGCAAGCACTTGCTTGATAAGATAACGGTACTCGAGGCAACGGTGGATATGTATATGCATCCGGAACAACACACAGTTAATTCAGCCGCACTATTTCACGAAGTTTACAATAACATGGGAAAACTTGATTTGGAGTAGTTTGTCATTTGGAATGTAATTCGTATGCTTTAAGCGTCGGTTTGTAAGTCTCGTATGATTATCGTTCTAATATGTTTAAGTGTCTGTTTGTAAGTCGCTTGTGTTACTACTAGTGATCAGTGCCCGGAAACTGAGTGGGAAAAAAATTGCCGCCATGAGTTTCGGTAAATATTTTTTGGTTAATTTTTAATAAAATGTTGTCCAGGATGACATGTTTCCAGAGATAAACAAACGCTGTTAATAACACTATCACGCTTAATCATTCACGTGATTATTTTTTTAAAACGTTTCCCGGGCGACATGTCGCCCGGGAAAGTGAGCGGGAAAAAATGCCGCCAAGATTTTCGTTGAGTTTTTTGGTCAAATTTTAACCAAGTTATCCCGGGCGACATGTCGCCCGGGAAACTCTCTTCAAACTTTGACTAAAAAGTCTATAAGAATTGGTGCCACGTCGGACGGACTTTTGTCGTTTTAGTTGATGTTTCCCGGGCGACAAATGTCGCCCGGGAAAAGTCCGTCACCTGTTCTACTTTTTCTTGTAGTGAACCCGAAAGAAGTTTGACGAAACTTCTAGTCCATTACTTACAACCTTGCCCCATGATTGCATCCCTTTTCTAGAGAAAGACCTCAAGCAAATTGAGGACAACCACAAGAACTCTTGCTTCCCATTAGTGGCCATACACCTTCCTTACACTTCTTGGCCAAAGCAGACATTAGCTTCTAAACTGCTCAAGTTGTTTAATATACCGGAACATAAAAGATGTCATAGGACAACTCTCTGACATTGACTAGATCACTCTTACCTTCACGCGATCTACATTTTTTAACTTTAATTTATAAACATTGATAAGACAACTCTATGACATTGACTGGATCACTCTTACCTTCACGCGATCTACATTTTTTAACTTTAATTTATAAACATTGATAAGACAACTCTATGACATCGACTGGATCACTCTTACCTTCACGCGATCTACGTTTATATATCTATAATATTATATGTATATATATATTGTATATATATATATGTATAATATGTATATAATATGTTATAGATATATATGTATATATATATATATATTATATTGTATAGGGATTTGAGTTCTATAGAAAAAAAACTATTTTTGTTAGAAAACCTAGAAAAAACCGAACGATGCACTGAATAAAAAAAATGTGCCTTAATTTTTTTCAGGCTTTATGAAGATTTTTTGTGCTTAATTTTGTATTTTTAGTGATCTGTTTGAGTTTTTATGTTTTCCACCGAGATTAGGTTTGCTTCAATTCCCAATTCTTATATTATATAATATATTATATAGATGTAAATTCTTGAAACCAAGAGTATGATAACATCCTAAAGTGAACCTTAAAAAGAATGGCTGTCAAATATAAAAAAACTTCAGTTGCTTAATTTATTTTAATGAAACCAGACGAGGTTTCCATTACTGTCAGAAGATATAACAACTCATTGTAACATGTATTGGTGATGCAGTAATTCAATTTGGAAGCAAATGCTGATAATAAACTTTTCATTAAGCTCTCCAACCGTCATCAAGATTATTAACATGTGAATCACCACCAGAAGATGATGAGCAACGCCTCCATTTTTGCTTCTTTTCATCCATTTCCTTCTTTTATTTTTTTTAGAAGGGATTTTCACTTGCACATATGATGATCAGATGATGTGTTCAAAGAGTCTTTGACTTTCACTTCCAAACTGTTTTTCACGTCCTTGTTGGCGGCCGCTTCGGAGCATTATTAGAAGCAATTATAAATATTCGATAAATTAAACATATCGTAAAGACAATAACGAATCTCATATATGTCATTGGTTATAAAATTTAGCGAAAATTTTCGATATGACCCATTGGAATACGTGTAATCTAGTAATAACCCTGACAAAAATTTATTTTCGATATAACCTTCTAAATCGCGCATTGGCTCGAGCGATTTACTTTTGGACACGTGTCACTGTTTTGGGCACCTTAGAAATTATCGACTGCAATACTTGTGAGCCCTATTTGAATTTTATGTAAATCGCGCATCAATGGGGGTGATTTACATTTGAAAACTGACGTATTTTGGAATTATGCATGTAGCTCGCGCAATCTGCATGGCGATTTTTTTTTGTCTTCTAGGGTTTTGCAGATGAATAGTAACGCACAGTATGATGGAATGATATATCACTGCAATAGTTTGTCACTTATGAATTTGAATACGGATATAAAGGAAGTGATAGTATGTGTTTCTCTTAATTTAGTTCAAAAGAAACAGAAGGTGAAGTTTATTTGAAGGTTTCATTGTTTGAGGTTTTTCATTGTTGATTGTTACCATTTGCGGGTAGAGAAGGTTTTTGTTGTTGGTGATTTCGTGGGTTACTTGTTTATTATAAGATGGATTTGAGCGATTACGAGGTATAATATTTTTATTTTGTATCATTTGACTATTTTATTATCTGATGTATATATGTGTAGTAATATATGGTTATTTATTTATTTGTTTATTTAGGTACCCCGTGTTCTTGTTACATGTAGAAGTAAGTTAACATTGCTTAAAACAATTAAAACAAAAATTAGTGGCACTGATCGGGAAGCACTGTTTAGAGAATCCTGTTTTGGTTGGGTATTAGATCAAACTGATTTTAGAGAGAATTGTATATTAATACATTTTATGTTAGGGCGGCAAATTGATGATGAAAATGATGATGATGAAAATGTTCCTTTGCATTACCATATAAATAAAGATTTTAGTATATCATTTGGGAGAGAGGAATTCTGGGTTAAGGTTTGGGGTCCAGAATTGGGCTGAGTATGACACCAAAGAGCGTATTCCTTTTAGGCGACGGGTGTTTCCGTCATATTTAGATGGGCAACCTATTACAGGCATCGACATAGCAAATATGATTGTTGACCAGTCATTTGCTCAATTATACGACGACGATGCTGTTAGCCTTTGTTGTCTAGGCATATTGCAGCTTGTTATATTAGGTGTGGAGAGTAGACGTGTTGTCCCTGACTGGATGTTAAGATTAGCAAATGATAGAGTAGCTTGGAACAAATATCCTTGGGGTTCATATGTGTGGCCAACATTGTACTCCCAACTTAGGAATGCAAACGTCAAACGTTGGTCGCCATTGTATGTCGCTGAGCCTACAAATGAAGATGATGCGAAAACGTATTCAATCTTTGGATATACTTGGGCATTCAAGGTATGTCAAAAATAAGTTTATAATTTTTAATTGGCCATTTAAGTTATATGTATAATGTAAAATAATTGAAACAATGTGTTTTTTTAGACTTGGATATTGGAGTCTTTCCGAGTAACTGCGATTAGGTATTTTGATCGTTACAATCGGTATCCCAGAGTTGCTGCTTGGAGTAAGAAAAAGGGAAGGTTTTTGGGAGACATGGTTATTCCTTTTTTTCAAGTGAGTTTTATTTAGTTTAGTAGTTTATTAAGTTGATTATGTTATTTATTTAATAATTAATTTCCTTTTTTTAAAAGGGAAATATGCCTGCTGCGAGATTGACACCAGACGATAATGAGGCTCGATCGGACTGGTGGATTTCTAGTAAGGCATACTTTGACGGCTTTATTGGTCAAGTTGAACGAGTACCTTTTGATCTAAGCCGTCAAAATATGTATGAAATCCCATCCGATATTTACCGAGAGTTCGATGAACAAAAAAGAGAAATTGAACGAAATAAAAAAGAAGTTGATAACATTAAGGAAGAAATGCGTAAATTTAGGCAGGAAATGAATGTTCAGCCGGTGCGACAAGAGAATAAAGAACCGATTATTGTTGAACAACATTATGGGTTGAGCGATTTTAGTCAATTCCAAAGCATGCAGGTATAATTTTTGTACATTTAATATAAGGCTTTGTAAGTAAATAATATAATTTTGTATTTATGGGTGTTCACAGGGTGGTCCGTCTTCATTCCAGGGACATGTAAATAGCTCATATTTCAATATGGGTACGCCACCGAATTTCCAAACCCCAATGCCGTCCCAACCTGGTTCATCTGATTGGCAAAGACAGATGCCGGCGCAGTCGGCCACTCAGTATTGGCAACCCGGTACATCGTCGCAACATGGTTCTTACTATTCGTTTGGTCAGGTGCCATCTCATATGGGTAGGCAAAATTTGCAAACCACTATTGAGACGCATCATGATGTTGATGGCATATTTGACCAGGTAATGCTATTTTTATATACGAATATGATTATATAGTAATAACCATGCTGAAGTAATAAATTTTTATTAATTGTTGTTTTTTAGAATGTTCCGAATCGAGGAAAAAGGGAACAGTTTCCTAGCAAGTATAAACTGACTCCATTCACGGAACAACCTCCTACTACAAATTTACCCAAGCAACGTGTTAATAAAACTAAAAATAAGGGTAAGAAGGCTAATTTATTGCCTTTGAATCTTGGGGGTGCTTTTGAGGATGACAATGTAGAAGAAAATAACGTTACGTTTTTTGGTTCCATATTTACTGGACAAATCAATGACAAATTGGACAAGTAAATCACATAATAGAAACATTGACTTGACAAGTCCCTGCCACTAAGTTGATCACTTAGTATTGTACGCGATTTAGCATATGGATCGTACAAATCAATGACATATTGGACCCAATTTATGTCATGATTATGACAAATAAATGACAGATTGAACAACTGAATCAAAAAATATAAACATTGATTTGACAACTCTCTGACACTGTGTTGATCACTATGTATTTTACGTGATTTATGATATGGATATGACAAATCAATGACATATTGGACAACTCAATCACTAAATGAAAAACAGTAAACACTATATAAACCACATACTTTGTGGTTCAACTTCAACAACAACATTAAACTATTACATTCATTCAATTTAATTTTCAAACAATGACATTTAAGGTCCTACTACACCATTATGGAAGGTTCACTAGTCCGCCTAAAAGAGAATTTGTTGATGAGATGATTGCTACCATAGATCCGGTAGAGTTCGACACCTTCTCAAAAAATCAAGTTAAATTAATATTAACAAACTGTTTGGGTTACGATAAAAACTCCCCAACGTTTCTTTATATAAAGAAACCTAATTGTAGTCTTGATTCAGGTCTTGTACCATTGGTTGATGCTATACAAGAGCGGGACACGATACTCATGTATACTCATCATAACCGACTACATGTGTACGTTTCTCGGGTGGAGCTATCCCCACTCGTCGTTGCAGAGCAGCACAGTGATGAGACAAACAAAAACGAGAATCAAGGAAAACCCTCTTGTGCAAAAAAGTTATTTGACTAGTTACTAAGAAACAATTTTTTATAATTGTTTGTAGCATGTGATGTCCTTGTTCTAGTGTGTAACAATAAAAAATTGATATATTCAAAAAATGAAATGACTTATCAACTTTATGATTTGCAATTATTATATATAGATAAGTATACAACTACATATTTTAACACATTGATTTCAATCAGCACTTCTTACATTCTAAACACGTCGACTTCATCAAATACTACTTTCGAGTTTGATGTAAACCACAACGGAGAATTTAAACTCAACCCCCTAATATACCAAGATGGTTTAGTACTAAATATTCACGTTTTTCAAATGGATTTTGAAGATATGGTTAGCTATCTAAAATAGAAAATACCAAGAGGATTCACTACTCTTTATTACATGTTGCCACCATACTACACGTTATCAGGTATGAAACAAATTAAGAATGATTATCATACTAATGTTATGTATGACATTGCAAAAGTTACTGGGAAGCTCTAGATTTTCGTTTCTCATACTCAAATAGATTTAAGCACAGTGTTGATTCCAAATGATGGTTCTTTGGAAGAATCATTTGCAGGTGTCATTTCTAAAGAAACTAAAATAAAACTAGAAGAATCACTCAGCTATCTACATCAAATGCATAAAAGAAAGAAAAAAAGTTCGATTACTATGAATTACTTGGTGAACTAGGTTTTATTAATAAAATAAAACCTCATACACCCTACACGCAAACCGTTTTCAATTTTGTGGTTCATAATAGCAGTCAGTTGGTGCTCGATGACACAAATAACATGATGTACGTCAATGGTGGAACATTCAACATCAACATTCCAAGACTGAAACTAGCAGATCTGAAACAATATTTGTTTACTATTTTGGGTACAAACATTCATGCTCTTTATTATAAGATACCACACAATGGATTTTCATTAACCGTTAAACTTAGAAACAACTATGATACACATGTCATGTTTGATATATCTTCAGCGCAGTACAAATTGGAAATCTACATTGACTACATCGGTGTCGATTTTGTTATATCCAAATATATTTTCCCAAATGCTAGCTTGGCAGAAATGATGAACCATGTCATAACTAACTACTCATGTGAAAATGAAGGCATTATAAGACAGGAAACACAAAATGATTACACTTTTAACAAAATGGTTAAATGGGCGGAATAAGAATACTTTGAATACAAGGAAACCAAGGTATCATGTTCGAAGATAGATCTAAGCTCCTTGTTGATTCAAAACAATAGCTCAAATGAAGAATCATTTGGAGGTATCATTTCGGAAGAACAAAAAAGACAACGACAAGAATCACTTAGCTATCTACATCAAATGCAAAACGAAAAAATAAAAACAAGTTCAATGTCAACATTTGAATAATCATATGTACTAATATTCATGTAACTCAATATGTGTTAACAATGTCTTTTCAATGTACACATTTTGTTCCTCCCTTTCTTAATTAAAACAAGTGAATGACAGTTGATAAAGACTTATCAATGAAAATGTCAATTATCTCTTATAAATGTACAATATTTGTCAGTGTTTTTTGACTATTTTACTCTATTGACACAGACTTCTCATACTATTTCCCCTATATCAACTATGTTATCACTACAATAGAATCTTGCCTCTCATACACACACTTCTTCTCTCCACTAACATACTATATGGCTTATGGAGCAAATGAGGCACGTCAAATAATTGTTTTAAAACTACAAAGGAAGATTCAAGCTGATGAAACACTAGCAGATCAGTTGTTGTGCAACTTAACACGTTATACAGAGGAAGTGCGTATCCGTTTGGTACAAATAACAATGTTGCAAAGTATGCATGTACAAGCCTTAATACCTACGGATTACATGCTCTACTAATGACACATGAAGCGGATATCCATACCACAAACATCATTCTACGAACAAGACAACAATTGTTGAGGAGCATTTCTGCAAAGCAAAACTTCGTTAACAATTACATGGCAATATAGATTATAACATTATGTTGCTAAAGACCACAAGGCCAACCATGTGTGTTCCTGTTGTTTGCTGTTGTTTTGTTTCCAATTGTATTAAATAAGGTTGCCAATCAACTAGATTGTATGTGGTTTAATTGCTATGTATAAGTTTTTTCAATAGATTATGTGAATCAGTTACTTTTTATTCTTAATGCATTAAAAAAAGTCCTCAATCAACATGCTATTTATCACTGCACATTTCACGTGATTTATGACATGATTTGACAACACAAATGTTTTTTACTGCAATAGATAAGACAACTCAATGACAATGTTGTCTATCACCTCAAATTACACGCGATTTACGAAAACATCTGACAACTTGTCCGCTTTATCTTAAACTTATTGCTTATAAATAGACACATATATGAGCACTCTTACTCACAAACATTTTTATCATTCACACAAGTTATTAATTTTATCTTTTTATTTTCTACCATGGCTAGTAACCTAGAAAACGTTAGGTTAACTGTCCTTATGAAACTACAAGAAGCACTTGATGAAGAAGCTATTTTGGAGGAACAAATGTGTTAGCCTTGTTGCATCGCTTTGCTGATAGGTTTACAGATCGTAGGGTAGAAATTAACAATCTGATGGTATTGCACGATCTCCCACTTATCGATTACGGTAAGTACGCACTAGGATGCATGACAAGGGCCGGCATGAAAAAATGTGTAACATTGAAAGGCGTCAGGGATGAGTTGCTAAGGAGCATGGAAGAAAAAAGACAATTTACGACGAACTACAGAAACATGTAAAAGCATTATTGCTTAACACCAGTTTGCTAACCATGTATGTCGCTATGTGTTGTTGTTTTTATGTTTTCATATCGTCTAAATAAGGTTGGCCATGTACTCTACTAGAGATCTGGTGATTCTCATGTTGTAATGCTTTTTAATGACTACCGTTAAATTTTATGTTTTCAATTTCAACTTTTATAATTGCAAAAATTATAAAAATACAATTTTTCTAAATTTTAAAAAAAATGACCAACTGACACACTTTGCACCATCATATCTTATGCATATTAAAACTAATTTTAATAAATTTTAATTCACTAAGTAGACCTCATCAAAGACTACACAGATTAGCAAATAAACAATTTTAAATAAAACATATGAGTATCCAAATACGTATGCAAAAATATCCAGGATCAAGATTTTCAATAAACACAACATCATATACCATAAACCCTAAAACAATACCATAAACCCTAAAACAATAAACACAACAAACTTGCAAAAAAAATACATAAATTGTGAATCGATATACCCTTCGCGCGATCTACATTTTTTTTAATTTACAAAATTTTTCCAACAGACTTGCAAAAAAAATACATAAATTGTGAATCGCTCTACCACATGCGCGATTTACATATTTTTTTAATTTTCTCACGAACCACTCTAAAAACCCGACACGTGTCCAGATGTAGATCGCGCCCCACCATGCGCGATCTAGAAGGTCATATTGAAAAAAAAATTGTCAGGGTTATTTCTGGATAACAAGAATTCCAATAGGTTACTGCGAAAATTTTCGCTTTATAAATCCATATATATGACATGTAAAAAAGTAAAGAAAAATGTAAAAGTGTATGTTTGTATTATCAAGGGTGTAAAGTCTACAGAGCAAATAATGACAAAAAGTCAAAAACGATTTTAGGGATCAAATGTGTAATGAGAAAAAGACAAAAAATAACAATACTAACGGATACTTTTTTGAATTTTGACTTTTAAGCTGATAGGGACCAACGATGCAATTAAATTTGGGATGAAAAGACGTAAATACCCATCATGTGTAAGGCACATGGGAGAGATAACGTGCAAGATACCTGTTGTTACGTATAACAGGGCTCGAGGGACCAAACGGGTAACTACAGTGTCAAAAAGAGACCCCGTATGAGAGTCCCTGTTATCTATGGACCAAACGGGGCTAAGTTTGGGGACCAACGGTGTAATTTACCATATAATTTACCAAATATAATAATAGTATAATATAATTAATAAATAAATAAATATTATATATATGATATATGATATATATTTCTCCATCAATTTATTTAATTTTTGACATATTTAAACCAATCATATCATCCATTTAGACCTACTGCCTTGTAATCAAGCGACCTGAAATGGTCTAATCTTGTTCTAACAGAATCGAATCACCATAGAACTACTGCCAAAATTATGTAATTTGTTATTATATAAAGATAGTGCCAAGGTGAGAATTATAGTTTACATTATTTTAACTATGTCTAGCTTATTTTATGTTTAGAAACGATCCGATTTATAGATTCAACGGACGACCTTTAAATATAATCAAAGTAAACATGGCTGCTATTTTAGTAGTAATATTGAAAATCGATTACGTAGTAGTAATATTTACAAAAGTAGTGATAGAATGTAATGAACGTCGTAACGGAATAAATGAAGTAATGGAATGACGTATTACGATCATAATTATGTTTGGTTGTTATGATAGAATGAAATGTAACCGATAATAAAAAGATTAAAATAGCCTTTGGTAATATATTTTTTTAATTTGGTACGTAGTTAATAAAGGTCTTTTATGTAATTATGATTCCATTACAAGATGCAATGGGAAAAAACAAAGGACCCCTAATGAATAAAAATGGTGGTTTTTGATGTGATGAGTGATTGCATGTAATGGGTCATTGCATTCCGTAATTGTAAACAAACATAATTTTCTCATTTCATCGTAATAAACTTTTCCATTCCTACTCTCATTACGATGTACCAAACACTACGTAAGTACGTAAGGGTTCGTTTGTTAAGACGGAATGAAATGTCAATTGGATGTATTATACGACGTAATGGAATATATAGTCTACTTAAAGATTGAGTTCACACATTTATTATGGAGGCTTCACAATGAGTAACCCAAGCTGTGAGAATTGTACAGATGTATTTAAATAAATGCCCAAATCGTATAGTAGCTATTGTACTTCTGGCTTAGCAAATTGCACATATACATGTGAGTAAATAGCATATCCGATGGTTAAATGCGCCTAATGTAATAGCAAATAGGAATACAAACAAACACTCATCGACCTTAATAATGAGCATTTAACGAAGACTATTCATATGGTTCGAAGGTTACGTACAACATACTATTGATTAGTAGTATAAATAGTTTACATACTCTCTTTCCACAAAGCACACATTCTAACACCGTTTCGAGAATATTAAGTTTGGTAAATGCCATTGAATTTTATCTTTTCTTTATATGTTTTGTGTTTACGAAAATGATGAATATAATGCAGATTGATGAGAATGTGGCTAGAGAAATTATAAACCATAGGTCGCTTCGTCATCCTAATATTATCTGATTCAAGGAGGTACGTGCGTATGCGATCATTCTAATATATATGCTAAGTTAAACTATATATTTGTTTAGCTAGATATTAGAATGTCATATGTGCACATCTATTGATATGTTGTATGGTTGTATATATGCTTTGGAGGTTAATATATTTTTCACCATTTCATATAATATTAGTTATTTGTTGGCTAATAATTATTAACCGCTTTCTTTTGTTTGCCAATAAAGGTGTTGTCTATGCATATGATGTTACTACTGTTATGATAAATTGAAACAGATCCAACATTTGTGGAGCCTTAAAATGGGGTCCGTAATGAAGATTATGCAACATCAAAAGCGTATGAAATAAAAGAATTTGATGAACAGAAAAGTGGGATCATATTAAAAAGAGGAAGGAGACTAAAATATTTCCGAAGATACATTCTTCCTACGTTATCACTACTCACTCGACGTAGCGTTCGCATGTTGATGTAACTGCATGTGTAGACACATTGCAGCAAACTTAAAAACATTCAATTAATTCCAAAGTGTACATATATTAAGTTGAATTTTTGTTAGGTATTTAGAATGTTTACAAATGTGTGCAGTATGTTATGGAGATACCAAGACCATAAACTTTAGTGAATAAGGGGTTAAGTGATTATATTGTTATGTGACTTTGAATTGCTGGCGTGTCATGCCTGATTCCTAGACGTGTAGGTTTTTTAAATAATGTCAATACTATTGGATTATTAGTGCAAAAGGTAAGAATGAACCGATCCAAATGTGTGCCCCAAAACCTAGAAGAGTATGACTTTTTTCCTATTTGTTTTGTTTAGTTAATTTATTAATTAACAAACTTTTAAGTCAAACTAATGTCTTTCATAGCACAAGCCTTTGCTTATAACTAAAACCGCATCACTATCAACTACATAGGTGATTCATTGATAAGATACTAGGGTCTAAAAGGTAAAATTGCAAAATATGACAAGAAGATTTATTTTTGTAACTTAACTTCTTTGTAGAGTACATGAAATTGCATCAGAGTTGGCTTCGTTAATGAAAAAGATGTATTTTTTATACTATGTATAATACATGTAAGGTTTCATTAGTGATTTGATTATCATACACAATTTTTTTTAAAAGAGCGATGATATTGTACCTTTAATACTAAAACGCAGGATTGTTCATACGAGGCGGGTGTAATAAATGAAATCCACCCGACCCATTTTTTCCTGGGTTTCTCATTTAATCACAACCACGCGTGTCTTGCTCACAATCCTTATGACTCATCTCCCACCATCACACAAATTACATACACAATCAAACCATCTCTCTCACATGAATCTAATCAAAAAC
>BQNB010069004.1:0-33646 GCA_026074375.1 Tanacetum coccineum
AGTTTTTGTCTGTTTTTGGTCATTTAAGCTCGTTTTTAGAGGTAAAAGATATGTGTAATTAAGCACTTATCTATCGTTTGAGTTATTCCGACGAAGGTCAAATATTTGTCGAATTTGTCATTCAAAATCAACTCTTCCCCTACTCTCTTGAAAATTTTGCTCAAATTCTTGACGTTCCCTGTGAAGGAGCCTGTGTCTTTACCGATAGGTGGAGACTTGATAAGAAGGTCAAGTCCGTCGCATCCGTCATGAGGAGGAGATTGATGTTCATGATTATCAAATTCTCACTCGTGAAATCATACCAACTTTGAAACCTTTAGAGGAAATCATCCTGGAAAACGTCTTTTGTTTGGATGGTAATCGGGATCATGTTCCTGCGTGTCTTTGTTTTATGCTTTACTATGCCGTACACTCCGAAAGATTCAATCTTGCCTATTACATGGCAAAATGAATGGAGTGGGTCACTAAGCAAGCTAGGTTAATTCTACCCTATGGTATGCTATTAACTCACTTGTTTAAATTCATCATGAATGAATATCCCGAGTTGTACAACGAGTCTTATGTCTTGTACGATCGTGTCATGAATCCTCTTTCCGCTCAACTAGAGCGAAAACCAAGAAGGGATCGTGGCACGAGAAGAGGTCGTCATTCTACTTCTTCGTCTTCCGCCTTCGATCAACCATCCTCATCTCATCTCAACGATGATGATGACGATGGGAATAATGAAGGAACCTTGCGTGCAAGCACTCCTTCCCCTATTCGTTATGTCAATTCCCTAACCAATCAAGTTCCTCAAGTTTTTCAAAACCCACCTAACATTGACCCTACAAAGTCAAGGATACATGGCTGGTCGTCATTTGAAGTCACGTTATCATAAAGATGCATGCATTTACCATTTTGGAATATTTGTTATGTTGTGAAATCTATATTTTACAAGCTAAACAAGTTCGGCCATGAGTTTTTGTATCGAACCATTTATGAAATTCCATGTATCAGTTTTAAACGATCTTATAATGGTCGTTCTCATACCTTGCTGCTTTTGATCTAAGATGTAATTACCCCCGGAACATTCATTATTCCAGCTGTGGCCCATTTTGGGGGTGTTTACAGAATGGTATCAGAGCCAAGGTTATAGAGAACAAAGTCAGACGTTTTTACTTTGTCTATAACGTTTTCAAAACAATTGTGTATTTTAAACTTTTCAAAGGGACATACATACAAACATAAGTAGTATTGCGTCTAGTTTGAACTAGTTTACGTACCTTACATTGCATTTAGCATGCATACTTACATGCCATACATCATCTTAACATTAGTTGATGTTACTAAGTGCTTACATAAGTTATATACGTATTTATAATACATTACGTATATTACCAATGGTATTATATAATATACTTATACAAGTTGATATTATGATTACAAATTTGCCATGTCTTCCGATGACGCCTCCTCCACTGTTACCTATACATCCGTATCTTCTGGTTCAAGCGAGCCATTAGCATGGGGTATTCCACTCGTGAATGCTGGCAAGATCCCGGATGTGGACCCATACGAGGAAGTCGCTCAACATGGGCAAGCACACCCACTGTCACCTGCTTATGTACCAATGTATGTTCCAGAGCACCCAAAACACCATGACTCATCAAAGGAGGACATGCCGGTCGAGGATCAGCCTGCTGCTGAGGACGTCGAGTTACATGAATTCCTGACTGACTCGGAATCGATGGAGGATGATACTGATATAGATTCTATTGATTATCCAGATGAGCCTAAGTATGGAGAGGATGATGACGAGGATCCCGAGGAGGATCCTAGTGAGGAGCATGAGTCTGAGGATGAGGAAGCTAAGAAAGATGAGCCCTTTGGGGATTCTGATGAGACTGAACCATTTGAGGAGGATAAGACTGCTGCTACACCACCATCTCCTGGACGCCGTAGAGCAAAGATAACTGTTAGACCTCAGCCACCCATGGCCGCTTCTACCCAGGAACTTATTGATGCTTTTGCTGCTGGATCACCTGCATTTCCATCACCACCTCCTATCAACCCTACCTATGATCAGGCACCATTGGGTCATAGGGCAGACATGATTCGTATGAGAGATGACATCCCCGAGGAGGATATGCCACCTCGGAGGAGATTTGTACTTACTGCTCCCCCACCTGGTTGTGATATAGCAGAGAGTTCTGCTGCTGCTGCTGCTAGAGCATCTAGAGGTCAGTATGATTTTGTTAATGCTGTTAGGACAGGACAGGGTTTGGTTAGTAGTCCTGGTCATGATGCCCAGACTATTACTAAAGCTGCTAACAGAGTAGAGGATGTTGGTTATGCTAGAGCTTTACAGGTTTCTCAACATAGGATGATGACTTCCATTGAGGAAGTTAACGTGAGGGTCAGCTACCAGGTACAGGCTCGCAAGCGGGAGAGTGAAGACTTCTATACACAGCTTCTTGATGCACGGACTAACCGCAGAGACATTAGACTTGAGGTTGATGTAGTGAGAGGTCAGAGGACTGCCTATGAGATAGAGTTGCAGGAGGTACGCCAGGCTTACCTTAGGTCCGAGGCTCAGAACAGGGCATTGTTGGCGCGACTTGAGACGTTGGAGACCCACATGACTCGTATAGAGTGGCAGCGCCAGAACGCTGAGGATCGTGCAGTCAGACACATGATGCGTACCCATGTACTAGAGGCCAGAGCTCGGGTTGACACGGTGGAGGACACCGGTAGTAGCTGTTAGTTGTACTTTTCATCTCTAGCTATCTTGTATAGTCTATTAAGTTTTATGGGTAATTCCCAGCTAATAGACTCTAGGACGTATTTTCATTTTCTGTACTAAGATCATTTGTGGTCATTTTGTATCCAAACAAATCATGTACGACTCGACATTATGTTATGAAATATTAACGTATGATGTTATGGTTGATTTCATGTTATTTATTTTTCCATTGTGTTGTGGTGTAGTTATCATATCCATTTGTATCGACATTGTGATTATATCTCACGTACATTGTGTTCTTGTGATTATTAGAATCATGCCTATAACAAGACAAGGAACAAACGACGCCATGACTCCAGAATCCATTCAAGCTATGATCGATCGGGCAATTCAAAGAAACTCAACTCAGGATGACGATAGCCAAAATTCAGGAGGAGGAATCAGAAGGCCTGTGCAACCTGCACGTGTCTGTACCTATCCTGACTTCATGAAATGCCAACCCTTGAACTTCAAGGGAACTGAAGGCGTTGTTGGTTTAAATCAATGGCTCGAAAAGATGGAATCAGTATTCCACATTAGCGGTTGTGCCATTGAAAATCAAGTGAAGTTTGCTACCTGTACTCTGCTAGGTGCTGCACTAACCTCAAGGAATGGTCATGTGAGAACCTTAGGTCATGATGCTGCCTATGCTATGACTTGGGGGACTTTCAAGAAGAAATTGTCGGACAAATATTGTCCAAATGGTGAGATCAAGAAACTCGAAATTGAACTGTGGAATCTTAAGGTCAAGGGAAACGATGTTGCAGCTTACACTCAACGTTTCCAAGAACTAGCCTTGATGTGCACCAAATTTCTTGCTGATGAAACCGCGAAGATTGATAAGTATATCGGTGGACTTCCCGATAACATTCATGGGAATGTCATGTCTGCAAGGCCCAAGACTCTTGACTTTGCTATCGAGTTGGCCAACGACTTGATGGATCAGAAACTCCGCACTTATGCGGAAAGGCAGAATGAAAACAAGAGGAAGGCTGATGATTCATCAAGAAACAACCACCAACAGCAATCCCACAAGAGACAAAATGTAGCTAGGGCGTACACTGCTGGCCCTGGTGAAAAGAAGGTCTATACTGGGGACCTACCTTTGTGCACCAAGTGCAATTACCACCATACTGGGCAATGTGCACCCAAGTGTGGAAAATGCAAGAGGTATGGCCATGCTACCACTGATTGTCGGGTCAATACTAATAACAACAATAGCAACAACAACAACAAGAATCAAAAGGCTGGAGCATGCTATGAATGTGGTAACACCGGCCACATCAAGAAAAATTACCCAAAACTGAAGAACCATGGGAATAACAACGGGAATGGCCCAGCTCAAGGAAGAGCTTATGCTTTGGGAGGGAGAGATGCTAGCCTGGATTCTAACGTCATCACGGGTACGTTTCTTCTCAACAACCGTTATGCTACAGTTTTGTTTGATACTGGTGCGGATAGGAGCTTTGTATCTAATACCTTTAGTGCCATGATTGACATTACCCCCACTACATTAGAAAATCATTACGATGTAGAATTAGCCGATGGGAAAATCATAGGAGTTAACACCATAATTTGAGGTTGCACTCTAAACTTCATGAACCACCCTTTCAACATCGACTTGATGCTGGTTCCACTCGGTAGTTTTGATGCCATTATTGGAATGGATTGGTTAACAAAGTATCATGGAGTGATCATCTGTGACAAGAAGATTGTGCGAGTTCCTTTTGGGAGAGAAATGTTAATCTTTCAAGGAAACAGAAACAACCAAAAGAAAGAATCCCGATTGAATATCATTTCGTGCACTAAAGCACAAGAGTATCTGTCAAAGGGATGTGGCGTCTTTTTGGCACACATCGCTACAAAGGAAGCCGAAGACAAGTCAAAAGAGAAGCGACTTGAGGATGTGCCGATTATCAGAGACTTCCCTAAAGTTTTTCCTGAAGACTTGCCGGGTATTCCACCAACTCGACAAGTAGAATTCCAAATTGATTTGGTACCAAGTGCTGCACCTGTAGCATGGGCGCCTTATCGATTGGCACCATCAGAAATGAAAGAACTGGCAGAACAACTTCAAGAACTATCCGACAAACCCGGTCTTGTTTGCCAAGAAGAAAGATGGATTGTTTCGTATGTGCATCGATTATCGTAAGCTGAACAAGCTAAAGGTAAAGAACTGTTATCCACTTCCCAGAATTGATGACTTGTTCGATCAACTTCAAGGATCGAGTGTCTACTCGAAAATCGAATTATGATCAGGGTACCATCAGTTGAGAGTTCGCAAAGAAGACATTCCTAAGACCGCGTTTAGGACACATTATGGCCATTATGAATTCCAAGTAATGCCTTTTGGGTTGACAAACGCACCCGCTGTATTCATGGACCTCATGAACCGAGTGTGCAAACCGTACTTGGATAAGTTTGTTATTGTCTTCATCGACGACATATTAATTTATTCAAAGAACAAGGAAGAGCATGAAGAACATCTCAAGCTAATCTTAGAACTACTTAAGAAGGAAGAGTTGTACGCAAAATTCTCCAAGTGTGAATTTTGGATTCCAAGAGTACAGTTTCTCGGACATGTGATTGATAGCAAAGGCATACATTGTAGATCCTACAAAGATTGAGTCGATTAAAGATTGGGCATCTCCTAAGAGTGCAACAGAGATCCACCAATTTTTAGGACTCGCTAGTTACTATAGAAGATTCATTGAAGGCTTTTCCAAGATCGCAAAGCCAATGACTAAGCTGACTCGGAAAAATGTGAAGTTTGACTAGGGACGGGAAGGAGGAAGCGATTTCATTGATTTTAAACAAAAGCTAATATGTAGCGCACCCATTCTGGCCTTGCAAAAGGATCAGAAAATCATGTTATTTGCGATGTTCTATAAAGGGTTTAGGTGCCGTGCTTAGCCAAACGAGAAAGTTATAAGCTATGCTTCTCGATTCATTCGAGAGATCCACGAGTGAGGGGGGGGGGAAGACGGAAAAAACTACACAACTCATTTATTGGAACTTGGCGGAAGCGGTGGTGTTCGCTCTTAAGATGTGGAGACACTACTTATACGGAACAAGGTGCACCGTATTTACCGACCACAAGAGTTTACAACATATCTTGGATCAAAAAGAGTTGAACATGAGGCAACGGCATTGGTTGGAATTACTTAGTGATTACGATTGTGACATTCATTATCACCCGGGAAAGGCAAACGTTGTTGCTGATGCCTTAAGCAGGAAAGAACAGTCTAAACCTTTAAGGGTTTTGAGCCTTATCATGCTATTGGCTTGAATCTTCCTAAACAATCCTAGAGCTCAAACTGAAGCGCTAAGATACTGAAAAACCTCACTGACTCGAAGATGTTGGAGGTATGCTCCGACAAGATCTTACAAAGGAAAGACTGAAACCCCGCGCGGACGGAAACTATGTTTTAAACTACAGGGTAGGGTTACCGTGTTATGGCGACTTAAGGACTCTAGTCATGCACGAGTCTCACAAGTCAAAGTATTCTATTCATCCGGGTTCAGATAAAATGTACCAAGACTTGAAGCAGTTGTATTGGTGGCCTAACATGAAGGCGAACATTGCCACATATGTTAGCAAATGCCTGACTTGTGCTAAAGTCAAGGCAGAACATCAAAAACCTTCTAGTTTATTGGTCCAACCGGAGATTCCAGAATGGAAATGGGAGAAGATCACCATGGACTTTGTCACTAAGCTCCCTAGGACGGAAAACGGTTATGACACCATTTGGGTAATCGTCGATCGTCTTACAAAATCTGCTCACTTCCTACCAATGAGGGAAAATGATCCCATGGAGAAGTTAATGAAGCTGTACATGAAGGAAGTAGTCACCCGGCATGGTGTACCTGTATCTATTATCTCCGATCGTGATGGTAGATTTACTTCACTATTCTGGCAAGCACTTCATAAGGCATTAGGAACACGATTGGACATGAGTACGGCCTATCATCCCGAAACTGACGGGTAAAGTGAAAGGACTATCCAAACCTTGGAAGATATGTTACGCGCTTGCGTGTTAGATTTTGGAAAGAGTTGGGATAGACATTTGCCGTTAGTGGAGTTCTCATACAACAACAGTTATCATACCAGCATAAAGGCTGCACCGTTCGAGGCTTTGTATGGGCGAAAGTGTCGATCACCCGTATGTTGGGCAGAAGTTGGAGATGCTCAACTTACTGGTCCTACAATAATTCATGAAACCGCCAAAAAGATCGTCCAAATCAAAAGCAGAATCCAAGCCGCTCGTGACCGACAAAAGAGCTATGCAAACATTAGACGTAAACCAATGGTATTTCAAGTTGGTGACAAGGTCATGTTAAAAGTCTCGCCTTGGAAAGGAGTTGTGCGTTTTGGCAAGCGAGGGAAGTTAAACCCTAGGTATGTCGGTCCTTTCAAGGTAATCGAGAGAGTCGGAATGGTTGCCTATAAACTGGAGCTACCACAACAATTAAGCCGAGTTCATAACACATTCCACGTGTCAAATCTGAAGAAGTGTTTGTCCGATGAGTCACTGGTGATTCCGTTGGAAGAGCTACGTGTTGATGACAAGCTCCACTTTGTGGAAGAGCCAGTGGAAGTTATGGATCGTGAAATCAAGCAACTAAAGAGGAGTCGCATTCCCATCATAAAGGTTAGGTGGAACTCTAAACGAGGTCCAGAGTTTACCTGGGAACGTGAGGACCAATTCAAACAAAAGTATCCACACCTCTTCACCAAGGCCACCCCGTCGTCAAGTGCCGCGTCTTAAGCCTTGAGGACAAGGCTCATTTAACCGGGGGAGACTATAACACCCCGTGATTTCAGGTCATGTTACGACGCTGAGTTTTCATTATTTAGTCATTTTCTTTTTATTATTTTAACTTATTTCGCATAGCTATGTATTTAAACCGCTTTAGTTAAATCGCTTAGACATCAAAAGTCGTCGTTTCGCTAGAATCGTAAACTACACTCATTAAGACTTTACACAAACCCTCCATATCCGTCATTTAAATTATTATTCGCGACAATAATATTTCTTGGCCACGTTCACTTAAATTTTTTAGTAAAAACCCATTAAAAACAATCTACACCAAAAATATAACTCAAACAAGTTAGGAAGCTAGATAAAGTGCAAATAAAACTCATATCCTCCTAAAATTCAGCATGAATACCGACCCATTTTCTTTCTCCTAAAGATACACATATTCACGTTTGAGTTTTCTAGATAGGCACAAGTATCCCAACTCCTTTATACCCCTTAACCCACCGGTTAAAAGCCCAAATCCCTTTCTTCAAATCCCACACATACTCGTGATATATACACTGCTTTTTCTTCTTGGTTTTGCATACACGTTTCACACAGTAAACACCTTTTTACTCCTGTATCAAAGATGCTTGCCCAAACCGCTTGAACACACACATGTGAGTACTTGTTTGACCTAGTTCCCATTCCCTTATATTCGACTATAAGAAGGCCTTGGACTAAGAAGGATGATGTCAAAATTTCACAGCAACTCAAAGATTACAACTTTCATATATATATATCATCCTCTTGGTTTTCTGTTCGTCTTCAATAAGCAAGCAGGCAAAGAGTAAGGTTTTGGGGTTCGAGTATAAGATGAGAAGTGGGTATACATTGCGGTTAAGCTTGGGAATTTGGAAGTGGGTTGTATCATAAGATAGTGAAAGCAGAAAGTAGGGTTTCGTTGGTTTAAAGCCTTTACCCTGTCGTACATTGTGAGTCCTATATTCATTATATTTGCCATTTAATTATATGTGTTCTTGTTGCTTAAATTATTATGCTTGAGTAAAATATGTCCTTAAGGCTTTCATGAACACGACACGTTGTAAAAGAGAAAAAGAAAAATCAGAAGCATACATTTTCTTTTTCGTCCTTACAAAAACAAGAACAAGAATTGGTAAGTAATAACTTATGTCTAGAGAGGAACCCTTAGTCACATGTTGTTGTGCAACTACGTAGTAGACATTTTGTAACGAAATATATTCGTGATTTAGGGTTAGTCGAACTAAGATTAAGGACGAAAAAAAACAAATTGAAGCCAAAAACACCGATAAAACGGACACTGGAATGGAAAAGCGTGTCCAAGCCCAAGTGTAGAAAAGTCAACCCAAGTCAACCCCGAAGCCAAAAAGTCAAGAAAAACAAGTTTAGGGACTAAACTTGTTAAGTCCTTAAACTTATTTAAAGAGGAAAAAGGAAAAAAATAAAAGAGAAGGGGCAAAACTGCCAAATGCCCAAAGAGATCCCCAAGGGCCAAGTCTGCCACCTTTCCAAAGTTATAACTAACAAGGACTTGTGGTGTAATGATCATATATAACCTGAGGGGGCATTTCTGCCAATTTCCTAAAACTTACACCACCACAAGGACCTTTCATGTAATCAACTTATATAAGTTGAGGGGTCCTTTTTGCCCAAAACCCAAACCCGTGCCCTGTCCTCTTATAATTTCATTAACAAGGACGATATGTGTTATTAACACATATACCATGAGGGGCCAATCTTGCCATTACCCAAAACTTTTGCCCTGTCACCCCTAACCTTTTTATAACCCCTTTTCCCGCCCATTTTTCCCCCCAAACAAGTCACGGGATTTCTTCCTCCCCTTTATCCTGCAAACCCAAACAACCCCATGGATAATCATCCCCCCTCCTCTCCACTATCTTTCCCACCTAAAAAGGGGCTTTGCCATGTTGGCAATCCATAAACCCACCAAGATCATCAAAGGTTAATATACTTCGACTTGGGGGCCAGGAAAAATGGAGGGCCAGGATTGTTTGTTCTTTGCACTCTCACAACAAACACACAAGTCTTTTGTGTGTCTACAAGAAAGCACACCTGCTAGAAGACAAAGAGACCAAGAAGCAAAACCCTAGTCGTATTTTCCTATTTAAAGCATTGTAAAGCCCTTGAGGCTGGGAGTGTAATTTTAAGTAGTTTTTAGTTTTTAAAGTTTTAGTTTTCAGTTTAAAGTCTTTTATGTACTTGTACTTCAATTTTTAATGAAAATTCAGTTTTAGTCTTGCAATTGTGTTCTAAGTTACAATCTTCTCTTTAAAACCTTTTAAGCTCTCAAATATAAGCCATTTTTATAACCTGTTTTTAGAAAACTTTTAAGGAAAATTCAAAAAAAGAAAGGGACAAAGTTACTGTATGATTGATCAAGTATGGATGAATAAGCAAAATTGGAAGGCTTATTGGGATTGCTTAGTTTAAGCTTATTTATAAGCTGTGGGTAGGTTTTAGAGCTTAATTAGGTCTCAAAAACCCTGTTTTGAGCAAGGGTTAAAGGTACAATTCCTTTTAAATTTTGCTTAAAAGTTACTGTAGCAATAGCTTATTAGCTTATTTTTTAGCTTATTACTGTTTTTTTGTGCTTATTAGTGTTTATTAATGTCTAAATATGCCTTTTAATGCTTTTCATTTCATTCTCATGCAATTTGATCCAAAACTGTCAAAGATAGCTTAAAACTGTCACTAGCTTATTGTCTTTTTAAGTGCTTATTTGATATGCTTTTTACCTTTTTATTGTTTAAAATTGTTTAAGTAGTAGTAGCCTTTTAAAAATTTTAGTTTACTTCAGTTTTTATAGGTTTTAAAATCACTTTGCAAAATTAAGGGGGTGTTTGGGTTAACAATGAAAACGGGTCAAAAATGGTTTTGGTATGGGTTGGGGTCACAAGTGATTTTTAGCTTAAGTATTTGAGGATATTTAAGCTTGTTTTGCTAAAACTTTTTAGTCAAAAGTCTGTTATTCAAGTTTTCTAAGTGAACAATTGAAACTGTGGTTTTTAAAAAAAAGCTACAAGAGCTTATTTCATAAGCTCTTGTAATTTTGAGTTGTGGTTTTAAAAAAAGAGTGTTCTTGTGTGTTTTAAACAAGCTGACAAAGCCTCTTTGTGTCACTTGACTCTTTGAGTCAAAGCCACCAAGTTTTTATTTAATGTACATTTTTAAAAAGCTAAAAGCCCTTTTTCACTCTCAAAATTCAGCAGGATGATGAGTGTTCTAGTTTCTTAAAATTTGTGCACAAATCCATTTCCTAGTATTATTAATCTGTTTCAACTTTTCCTTTTCATTTGAGCTTATTTGACAGCTTAAAATAAGCTGTCAATTAAGCCCTTGTCTTTAGCTTAAGTTTTACCCTGGTGCTAAGGGGCCAACTTTAAGCCCCATCTTGTCTAGTTTGTAAGAACCAATCCCCTAGCTATTGGCTTATTTTGAAAGCCACTAGCTCTTAGGATAAGTACCCTTAATCCTCAGTCCTTAAGGAAACCCTTCTTGTTGCTTATTTTAGAGCCAAAGTGTGACTCTAAAGCCTTTCACACCAACAGTACTAACTCCCAAGGTTAGTACTGCTGTGTGCATAAGCCACTTTCTAGCTTATTGAGCTTATCTCCACTTGCTCAAATTGTGTTCCTAATAGTTTTTTTGGTTAGATTGTTAAGCTGTGTTGCTTATTTGCCATTTTCATTGCTTAATTTTGTGTTGACAGTAGAAGCTTTTAGCTTTTAAGCTTAGTTTAGTGTTCTGTCATTTAAGCCCTTTTTCCAGCTTATTTAGTTTATGCATTCTAGTACTTATTGCTTATTTAGGCTAGCTTAGGAACCCTCTTAAGCTTATTCAGTTTAGACTTAGCTTATTTGTCCACAAAGTCCAAAAGATTTAGCTTTTTAAGCCCCTTAAGCTCAATTTCAGTTTCTGTCTAGTATAGCTTTTTCTAGCTTATTTAGTGATTACATTTAGACCTTTAGTGCTTATTTAGGTTAGTGTAGGCCCCCTCTTAGCTTATTTAGCCCAAGTTTTAGCTTATTAGTTCACAAATGTCCAAAAGTCTTAGCCACTTTTAGCTTTTAAGCTTGTTTAAGTTGCTGTCGTTTTAAAAAGCTCATTTTAAGCTTATTTATAAGCTTTTAGAAAAAGTCGTAGTTTTGAAAGTTGTTAAGCTCAATAAGCTTAACAACTTTGGTTCACAAAGTTTTTCCAAAAAAAAAAAGGAGACAAGGGGTGACCCGGGTGAGCAAGACTCGAACCCGGGTCTCTACCCTCGTACACCTCTCTTTTTGTACACACACATACCGCTGCGCCCTTGGGACTTTTACGTTAGTATCCCAAGGGCCTTGGTATTTAAGGGCGTTTTTGGCTATTAAGCCATAAGCTGTTTACAGCTTATTTTAGGGCTTATTTATAAGCAAATTTTTAGTTTCTCATTTTTCGTAGGTTAATCATAGTGTAAAGTATTTTTAGTAAAATTTTCAGAATTTTTAAAGGTCGTTTAGTATTTTTTATAATTTAATTTAGTTAAAAGTTTAAAAAATTCATAAAAAATACAAAAATTATCAAAAAAATATTTTTCTTTTTTAGAAAATTTTTTCTTTATTACAATAGTTTTGTAGGAAAAATATAAAAATTTTCTATAGGGTTCGTTTTTAATAACTTTTGGCTTTTTATTTTAAAGAACGGGTTTCGGGTGGCGGTTTTTACCTTGACTCGTTTTTGGGTCAAACGAACCTCCGTTTTCAGTCTAGTCTTTTTCATTCTTCGTTTATTTGTTCCCATAGAGTAGTTTAGAAGCAAAAAATATTCTTCGTAGGGTTAATTTTAAAGATTTAGGTTTTTTCCCCTATTTGTTCGGTGATTCGTTCTCCTCATTTTCTAGTTTAATTTCATAATATTTTAGGTTTTTTCTTAAAACGTTTTGTTTTTATGTTTAATTTAACTTTCCACACTCTCCAAATCATTTTTTCTATTCAAACTCCAATCTTCCGACTTGTCAATTTTTCCAGCACAGCCTCATTGGAGGATTAACACCCGGAATATGTCCTATACTACTTCTCGTAATCATTGATGTGTTTTAGATTACACTTAACTATATTATTTTATATTTTATTATATATTATATATATTTTAAGGTGTAGTTTAGCATCAATCACCTAGCCTTTACCCTGGGTGTCGGTAATCCTTGGAGACATCGCTCCTTAATTCCCGGGATAGAGATGTTGCATAAGTGCTTGTTATTGTCCAACAGTTTGAAGAGGTGTCCTTCTTTATCGAGTCTAACGTTTTGTCTTCTTTCGGGCTGATGTAGTACGCCCGTCCGGACCCGTACGACCCGTTTGGATATGGGGCCCGTCCGGTATATACGCGGACAGTAGTATTTCATTTTCGAACACCATCGTTTTTATTATCTATATTTCTCCAAAAAAATCCATTGTTTTCATTCATTAAAATGACAATGCAAATAATCAATATTACAAATATATTCATAATTTTTATTTCAAAATTTGTGAGTTTTAATATAAAAGAAAACATTGGTAAAAATTTTGAGGGTTAAAAAAAGAGTTTATTAGTTACATTAATGTTAAATCTTTTTCTTATTCATTAACGCATTTGCCATGCAATTGTCTCAACTATCTCCAAACATAAAACATGTCTAAAGACACACAAACAATCGCAAATCTCAACTAATTCTGGACATAGAGAGGAAAGGGGAAGGAAGGTGTTATCGATGTGACTCATGCCTAAATGCAATATAAACCAACTTTGTAACAAAGCCTTATCTTCATAATATTCATTATTTAATTAGCACACAGAGCATGGACTATTATGGTGATTTTTGGTGATCCTAATCAATAACAATAAAGAAGCCTTTTTACACTTTATAAATTTAAAGGAGAAATTGCATGTTAATTTGAATTAAAATAAAATACATATATAAGTTTAATATATAACAAATTTATATATAAGACTTGAAAAAAATGTTTGCCCTTTTTAAGTGAAGACTCGATACGACAACATCACTTGCGCTTCTTTAAACCCCATCTCACACGGGAGTATTAAATATTTGAATTTAGATAAACTTGAAGCATATGGGTAATGATTTAACGGTACCGCCTCATTAGCTTATGTCAACATTCTAAGTATTATTCTAAACTAATGATTGATTAAATTTTATTCCAGTGTACAACTTTCATTAGTTTACAAAAAGAAAAATATTTTCATATTTCTTGTTTTCTTTCACGGTTCAACACATTTACTCAGCGACTTTGCACATGTCGCCCGGTTGCAATTTGGACCAATCTTGAAACTCCACGTATTACTACTTGAACTGGGTCCCAATCCAACCTCTATAAACTCTCACGTGGCCCATGTCAACTTGCACTTGGTCTCACTCTTGACCCACCTGTATAATTACTTTTGAGAAGAAAAAAAAGGTGAAGGTTAATTTTAATAATTCATTACTCATAGATAATAAAAGTCAAAATTCAACGCATAAAAGGCAATTTCCCAATTGGCTTATGATATATGTACCCCCTAAATCACCATTTTTACCCCTCCCGGGTTTTTTTTGGTTTTTTTTTGTATTTTATTTTTTTTATATTTTTATAATTTTGTATATGTTATAAAACTGTGACACGGAAAAAACGAAACGAAAAATATAAAGTTTAACATGTCAAAAGTATGAAACTGTCAAAAATTACAGAACAGAAACTGATAAAAAACTGCGTTGCACTGTAAAAAAGGAGGGTACAAAAAGAATCTTTTGTACCTTTTTGGCACTATTCATGGGCCAGAGGGGTACCAATAAGGGTACCCTTTCCAATTTCAAGTTTTTATTACTGAGCTCTCTGAATTGAATAACCTAGTTTGCAGAAAACTTTTCTCCTATTGTATAGAGGGTTACGTTATATATGTAACCTCGTAAAAAGCCGTTTGTATCCCCTTTGGTTTTTTCGGTTTTTTCATTTTTTTATTTATTTTCTATTTTTATAATTTTGTTTATATTATAAAACAGTGAACATAATGCGGAACAAAAATTATAAAGTTTAACAAGTCAAAAGTATTAAACTGTCAAAAAGTTTGAAACAGAAACTGATAAAAAACTAGTATGTTGCATTGTAAACAAGGGGACAAGAAAACATGTTTTGTACATTTTTTGTACTTTTCTTGTACTGTTTAGCGGGCTAAAGAGGTACTAATAGTAACACCTATGTATAAAAGATGGGTGCTACTACCCCCGGCCCACCGAATAGTACCAAAAAGGTACAAAAGATTCCTTTTGTACCCCCTTTACAGTACAACGCAGTTTTATATCAGGTTATGTTCCGTATTTTTTGACAGTATCATACTTTTGACTCGTTAAACTTTATAATTTTTATTCCGCGCTTTTAGTTTCACAGTTTTATAATATAAGCAAAATTATAAAAATTAAGAAAAAAAAAGACGAAAAAAACCCGAAAAAACAAGAGGGTAAAAATGGTGTTCCGGTGGTTCGTATAACACAAGCCATAAAAGTTTTGTCGGTTATTAATGATTCTGTCTGGGCACTTACAATATATTGTAAGTGGCATTGACTCTGATTTTTTAAGTGGATTCTTGGGCACTACAATAAAAGATTTGTCGGTTTATTAATGATCTTGGGACTTTACATATTTGTAAGTGGATTGCTTCTGATTTTTTAATCAAATTTTCCTTCATTTTATGAATTTTTAATGACCTTATATTAGAGTTAATTTCATAATTCGTCCTAAGGTTTGTCGGGTATAACGGATTTAGTCCCTCGAAAATTTTTTAACGGATCCGTCCCAAAATTTTGACCGTATCGGGTATAGTCCTCTGATCTAACTTTTGTTTAGTCAAATCCCGTTGTTAAGTTGGCATAGTGGTGGGGTATTTTCGTCGTTCTAACTAGCTACATGCAATTGTCAGTTTTTTTTCACACCACCTAACTCTCCCTTACTTCATCTCTTTGCTTACCTTCATTTCATATATATAACCACCCACAACCATATTTTCTTTCACTATCATCATTCAAATTAAAATACCCGATTCAATAACCATTACCCTCCATCATAATATTACACAAAACCATAAACAAAAATCACATCATACAATCATCTTTTCAAAAAATCATTCGCTTTCTTTCTATGACAAAACCATAACAACCCCATCATCATCGGTAGTTTAGTTATTATCTTCCCCTTTACAACAACCTAAACAAACAACAAAAACCAATCGCCTCAATCTCGATGAATTAATCCAACAAAAACCATACTCGAACCAGTTACCCCATTAAATTTGTATCTTATAGATTAAAATTAAATTTAAAAAGTGGTCTTCATTTTTTAGCCATCTATTGAAATAAGAGAGACACGACAGGAGGTGTTTCTGTATATGTTTTTGTTAATTTTTATTTAACAAGTGTTTGGATCTACATATATACTTGCACACACCACCACTTTAAGAACCCTCACGCCGTTAAGACCGTTCGCAGTAATCTCACTTACCCCCAAACAAGTTAAACACAAAATAAGTACCAAAATCTCTTGTTAAGTTTGAGTGAGATGAAGTAGTTTAACAATTGAATAAAGAATATTGATGTCATAATTAAAGAGAAATTAACTTTGCCTGGAAAGACTCATTTAAGTTATAAAAAACAAAAATGACGAATAAGCCTTCTTTTCGATCACGTGCTTGTTTCCGTAGGTCACGTGCATGAAGGTTATAAGTTGTGATTGGTGACGACAGCAACGTGTTACGTATGTGTGTTTGTTATAGAAAATGGATGAGGATAGAAATGGAGTTTGTTGTTCTTAAATGATAATAACCCATGGAAGAAGTTGGGGTTTTAATATGGAAGATGGTTGTTGTTTGTGTAAATGATGGTTTTTTGAGATGAAAATAAAAATGTTTACATTGGGTGAGTTGTGAAGGGAGAGTTAGGTGGGTGTGATTATTATTTTTTATTTGTTAGTTTTTAAAAGGAAAAAGAAAAGTAATTTAGCAAATTGACCCCCCACTTAGGTCGGGTGTGAAAAATAAACTAACGGGATTGGACAATGCATGTGCACAAGCCATAAAAGATTTGTCGGTTATTAATGATTCTTGGGCACTTACAATATTTGTAAGTGGATTGACTCTGATTTTTTAAGTGGATTCTTGGGCACTTACAATAAAAGATTTGTCGGTTATTAATGATTCTTGGGCACTTACAATATTTGTAAGTGGATTGACTCTGATTTTTTAATCAAAATTTTCCTTATTTTATGAATTTTTAATGACTTATATTATGTGTGAATTCCCCCTTATTAATGATTCTTGGGCACCTACAATATTTGTAAGTGGATTGACTCTGATTTTTTAATCAAAATTTTCCTTATTTTATGAATTTTTATAATAAAAGAATCACATCATTTTGGAGTTTTGCAAGAGATTAAATCTTATGAGAAAAAAATTGGACCAATCAGAACGTTTGATTTTGCCACGTAGACAAAATCATGCGATTTCATTGGTTAATAAAAAGTCAAAATTGAATCAATTTGGTCAAAATTGATTTTTTTTTTAAAGAAATATAATAGAGAAAAAAACAAATAAAAATATATGTGTCAAATTTGTGAAGATAAAAACTTGAAGAAAAAGGAGGCAATTAATAAAATTTTAGTGGTTTTTAATTTTAAATAAATTATGTGGAGTTAAGTGTAAATTTATAAATTTACAAGTTTTATTATAACTTTAAAAATAAACAAATAACCTCTTAAACTTTATACCCATAAACTTTATATTTTAAAATACAACAAACGTACATATTTTTTTACTTCCAAACAAAGATTTAACAGTATCTAATCACATCCCAAATAGAAGACTTTTTGGTGAATTTTTCATTGTCTGCATGAAATCATGTTGTACAACCAAATAGAAAAACACCAAAGTACATAAAACATCATAAATAAAGAAAAAAATTTCTAGCTATTTATTGATGAGTTCAGAAGAATTGCATTTTTTTTCTTTTGGTTTAATACGTATAAAATTCTAGCATTTAAATTTCTTAAAAAGTCTTTATTCCATTGATATGTGTATGCCTGTAAATCATATACAACAATCTGCGTGCGCCACATTTTTAAATCTTAAAAAAAGGTCGGTGATGGAAAAATTGGTAAAACTCTTTCTCATGTGTTTATGTATTGAAGATATTCAATAGGTAAACCATTGTTTGACCAAAACATATTGTATGCATGAAACATAATATTTATTTGAGTTTTTAGTTTTCTATATTCAATAAATATTGACGCTTTTGATAACACAACTTGAAACTTTTAAATTCGACTGTGAAGCTTAAATTTACATGTTTTAACACAATGTCTATGAATCGTAAAACATATACAATATCAACTGCATACCCAACAGTAAGAATACCAGCCTTCTAAAGTGGAGTTCAATGGTTCGAATATAATATAGAACATATTTAATGAATCTATTCTCTTCACATGATTTCGATTATACTTTATAACATAACTTATAAAATAGAAAAAAAATAAACATTATACACATATTAAAAAACATAATGTCTAAATTCCGTGCGTGAACGGGCATTAAAACTAGTATTATGTGTGTGAATTCCCCCTCCCACCCCCATTCTACATAGGAATTGTTAATCATATCGTGAGTTGAGATCAACATAGACCTAAATTTTAGTATAGACTCAATGAACAAATTCTAACCACTTATTTTTTCTTCAAAATAATAAAAATTCATTTTTCACCTCTTTTTTAAAAATAAAATATCTTGCAAACGGTAAATCGTCAAACGACAAAAAATACATCATCGCGACGAGTATTTACCAGTACCATGTAAAATGTTATAAAATATGCACGACCCATTTATTCACCAAAGTACCAATATTATCCCAAAGATTATTATAAAGAATGCATGTTAATTTAATGACAAAATTTTCCAATGTATGTATTTGTCGGGGAGGCCCATAGTCCCACGTTATAATCGACATGTTATCCACGTTCGTTTCCCATGATAAGCTAGTCATCCCAACGGGGGATTGTCATCCCGAATAGATCTATTTTATATCATTCACGTGGACATCACGCTATAATGTTCGTTACCGGCGATCGCTAATCACCCGAACAGGGATCCACACCCGAATAGATCTATTTCATAACCATTCCACGCGCTCTCAACCTCCAAGTGATTTAACAGATCATGGACCTGTGACGTAGACTTTGTTGTAAGTACCATCCGATTCGGGCAGTGATACAAATAATATATATATACTCCCGTTACCAGTGTCCCCTCCAAGAACACCCGGCAGTAATGTAAAAAATATGTTACTCCCGATACGTTGTCCCCTCCAAGAAACACCGGGCATAATTTTGTTTGTTATCATTCAATCACAGCCTATTCGCATCGAAAATCAGTTCAAATATATAGAGGCATTATGACCAAAAATGAAGTCAAATAATGTATCTCATAGCGAGCTATGCAAATAAGTATGTAAACCAATTTGTAATCAATCATGTAAATGCATTTGTAAACAAGCATGTTCCCACCCCAAAAATATATGTAAAACCAGTAAAACATGGGGCTATAAACTCACAAAATCCCTTAAAACAATCGCATTGTTATAAGATAACCTGAGTAAGTTAAAAAGATTTATAGACAAGCATGTATCCCCCTCGCGGGTTGATAAAACATTCAAAAGATTGAAAAGCGAGGCTATGAAACTCACATTGATTAAAGACCACGATCAATTAATCCTATTAAACACACTGATCTGCAACGATCATCGATTCACGACCTATAATTATGTCGTTCGATTATAACACGTATTAAATACGACCAACGATGCGTACAACGTTACCACACTGAAATCGACAAATTAAATACGTATAGACATACATATATATATATGATATTAGAGATTCCATTAGCCTTCTTCAACCTATCCCTTAGTAACATTACTATGTATATACTATTTCCGTCCAATCCTAAGGATTATCCAATTTTTAAACCTATAAGCCTCGCCGGCAAGTAAAACTCATTACGAACAACAATTTCGGTTTTCGCCGGAAGGCCTAAAATCGGACTCGAAAATGCTCAAAACGTTTATTTAATATATCTGATCAGATTTATTATATTAAAAATAACTAATTTTCTATAAAAGTGTAGATTCCGATTTCACTATCTAGATCTCACAGTTTCTTCTTCGTTATGGGAGTTACAAGTCGCGTTTTATGTCTAACACTCCGTCAAAATATTAAATTTGTTATATTCCTGTAAAGACAAAGTCAAACTGAGCTCAAAGTCTCAAACCCCGTATCCTAGCAGAGAGCGAGCGAGTTTCTGTTCTTAATTACTCGTTATATATAAAAGGCACTAAATTCATTTTTAGTCGCCAATTCTCGTCTCAAATGTTCAATACTACCCGCTTATAACTTTATATAAATCTCGTTTTAATATTTATTCATGTTTTACTTAGACGTCGCAAGTTTAACCGGATTTTATCACATATAATCAATTTATAATGTAACGAAAATAATTGAATACTTTTAAACTAAACGCACCCTTTTTCGGTGTCAACACAATCAAACTGGCACCCGTTTCCCGTGTTACAAAACCAAAACGAACGCCGACCATCAACATCCCAGCTGTCCCACAGCCTAACCCGACACCCCTATGTGGGTGGTTGTCCCCGGCTATCCCGGCTGTCCCCGCAGCCGTTCCCGCAGCCAAACCAACAACCAATCCCAAATCCCTTTTGTTGCAACCCACGACCCGACACACTCTTCCCAACACGCGTCCCCGGTTTGTCTTCGAACCAAACGCCACCCCTATTTGGGGCTTGTCCGAAACCAACCCGGACGCACCCTTTGTGTTATAACCCAAACCAACCCAAACACGCCCTAGGATGTCCCGTGTTATAACCCACGGAACCAAACGCACCCCGGCTTGTTTTAACAGCCAAACCAAACAAACTTTGCCCCCGGCTGTCCCGACAGCCAACCCCAAACAAGCTCTCCGGTTGTTAACAACCCCCCACCAAACGCACCCTAGTGTTGAATAACCCTCAAACCGATCTCACCCTATGTCGTGTTAGCCCACGAAACCCAACCCGATAACCCAACCCTCCCCGGCTGACCCCGCTGTCAAACCCGGCGCAAACCAAACAAACAAACACCCCTCGGTGTTATAAGACAAACCACACGCAACCTCGAGGTGTTGTGAACCCACAAACCAAACGAACACCCCTCTTGCTTTTATAACCCAACTCGAACGCACCCTTCGGTTGGTGTCTTCAACCAAACGCACCCTGTCGGTGAATAAACAAACCCACCACCCTTTTCTTGTTTATAACCCGAACAAACACGCCCTTTTGTGACTGTTTGTCTTCCGAAACAAACACCCATATGTTGTTAACATACCAAACCGACCCGCACCCTTGTGGTTTCCTTCTAATAAATCGAACACACCCTGGGTGGGTCGATTGCGATGGTGATGATATTGGTGCGTAGGTGATGATGGTGGTGATATGATCCTGGTGGTGGTATAGTGATGATGGTGGTGGTGCATCGGTGTGGCGGCTGTGGTGGCATCGGTGGGTGGTGAAGGCGCGTGTTATAGGGGATCGAGTAGATCGGTTGATGAGGTTCATCTTTGGTCTTGGCCGAAAAAGTCCGCCGGAAAAGTTTTCCGGCGGTGGCGAGAGGTCGCCGGAGAAGATGAGGGGGAGAAAGATGTTAAATGTGTATGTGTATATATGAGATGTAAATGTGTAAAAGTTATAAACTTTCTTTATAATAATTAAAGTTAAAAACAAAGAGACAATTTCCAAATAGATGAGAAGGTTTGTTTGTAAATATTTTACAGGGAACAAAAGTGAAAGTTTTGGGAAACTTTTTATAATAATTGGTTCGGAAGCTCTTGAGCGGCTTAACGAATGATTCAACGCCACGAACCTTGCGCATTTGGTTTTTCCAAATCATTTTTCCGATAAAATGAGTATTTATGTTTGATAATATTCAGAAATGATTTTATAACATTAAATAAAATATCTGTTATTCGTTTTGTAACCGTTATGTCTGTCCGCCCACCCCACACAAATAGAATGGATTTATAGCTCGAGCATTTTCGTGTATCACAACGCCTTTAAATTATAATTGATGACTAATTATTTAATATTTTTTATTAAATAAATACTGCATAAGTAAAACACAAATTTAATTGTTTTTTGTGTGTCCGCGTTGTATATTTGTTCGAAATAATGTTTGCGTGCTGGATTAAAACCCTTTTTGAGCTCGTTTCCAGTTCGGGCAAACTGAAAAAGTTGACAAGAAGTGTCATTCCCCTCAATTGCTTTAGAGTCCGAGTAGTGAAAACGTGATTTAGATGGCGTTCTTATAAGTCAAAGCTAACCTAAAAGTCAAAGATAGAAAATCGTTATTCAAAAATTCAAATTTCTTCTCGGATGTTACACAAACGACCTCCGTTTGCAGTCAAGTCTTTTTCATACTTCGTTAATTGTCTCCCTATATTATGTAGGAAGTGAAAATTCTACGTATGTTTAATTTGAAGATTTTAGGTTTTTCCCCCTTTGTTCGGGATTCGTGCTCTCGTTTTTTTAGCTTAATTTCGTAATTTTTAGGTTTTCCTTAAACGTTTTTGTTTGTTATTGTTTAATTTGACTTTCCACACTCTTAAATCAATTCTCTCCTTCAAACTCAAATCTTCCGATTTTTATTTTGGTTTAAAAATCAATTTTCCAGCACAGCCTCATTGGGGATTAACGACCCGGGAATAGTCTATACTGCTCCTGGCATTTTTATTTTTGTTTTTTTTTCTAGATTATATATATATTTTATTATATTATATATATATAGAACTCAAAAATTTTAACAAATCAATTTTTGGCGCCGTTGCCGGGGAGGCTGTGATACCGACTATCGTTGCTTGTTGATCATTGTGTTTGAATTGTGCATTTTATCTACAAAAAAAATCAAAAGTACAAAAATTATTTTCATTTGCTTTTTAGTATAATTATCGATTTATAAAACCAAAAAATCAAAAATCAAAAATATAAAAACATTGTCTTTAATTACAAATAAAATTCACAAATTGGTAAAATACCAAAATATAATATTCTCAACTGAGGTATTATCATAATAACTTCCGGTGAACTTTGTGGTTCCCAATTCGAACAAAAGATTTAAAAACTTGCCTCTTGTGTCGCTAGCGAAGTACGGTTCACCTTTAAAAAGATAAACAAACTCTAAGAGGGGTATAAGGCGGGTTGTTCCTAGGAACTACGACCCTAAAGGAAAAAGGTTTTTAATAGCTTCGCGCTTTCCTATTCCTCCGCTCCTTTGGTGCGTTTTTCCTTTCGAATAGGTTTACCGAGAAGCTTGTCTAGATATTATGCTAAGTGTCCATCTTCATTGTCCATGATTAAAATAATTGTGAATTTACATTTCCTAAACCAAAGAACAAAAAAACATTAGTGTAAATTTTCTTTCTTGTGTAAGCACCAATCGTAATCCCAAACTCGCAATCTTCATAATCAACAACACCAGGCCCCACCTCCTGTTGTTGAACCATTTAATCTTGAAGAACCACTTGAAAATCCACCTCCTCCCCCACCTCCAATGGCTGATAATCGTACCATGGCTCAATTGCTCGAAGCACCCACCGAGGGTTACGAAGATGCAATTGTAGTCCCTGAAATCAATGCTAACTTTGAGTTTTGAAGATTTTAATCAACCTCGTTTTCAAAACAAGCAGTTTCTTCGGACATGACAAAGAAGAACCACATCCCACATCCGATATTATCCACAAGATCACTCTCAATCGATAAAGTTCCCGAACGTCCCGAGTACGTCGGTAAAGCTTTTGCTTTTCCCATTTTCCCTCGGAGGTGCAGGACGATTTGGCCTAGAAAAAGAACAACCCCCTCGATCTGATACAAACAGGATATCATTGTTTCCAAATTCTTCACAAATTTTTCCTCCTTCCAAACCACAAATCTTCGAAATGAACAACGAGATTTCAACAAAGATTTGATGAGACGTTTTATGAAGCATATGGATAGATTGAATGATCTTCTTCGGGCAATGTCCACCATCAATGGATTTTCTTAATTGCCATCAACTTGATACATTCGTATAATGCCTTGAACTCTTACGACCAAGATTCGTTAAATTCCGCCGCGGTGGGCAACTTTTTTGGAAAAATGCCTCGTGATTGCCTAAGAATCATTGAAAGCAAATCCAAAGTCCGTAATTACACGCAACAAACCCGTTGTTTTGCCAAAGTGAGTGCGAGCACTTCCACCCCCGGAATCTCTTTCGAAGTTGCTGAGTTAAAAGAAATGGTGAAAGCTTTACTCCTTGACAAAAAAAATCAATCTCCCGCTCTTACTCCTGTCAAAGCGGTTGAGCAAAGTTGTGTTACTTGCGGTGGTGCTCATTCCTACCAAACTTGTCCCGCCACTTCTGCAATGTTTAAAGAGATAATATCCAAAATATTCTCTCAAGCGCGCAGCTAACTTAACCAAGGAAACACCGGTTATTCGAGCCCCCGATTTTCAAATCAAATTCGACACTCGATTCTCCTCTCGTTTAAAAACCCATATGTGGCAAATCAAGGAACATCGAAACGTTTAACAACCCAAAAAAAAAAAAAAAACCAGGGAATTTCAATCAAGCTCAGCTGTACCAAATCCCCAGTTTCATTAAGGTCAAGTCTAATCGATCCGAACCCAAAAGGTTGTTCAACCTCCTGCTTATCAAGCTCCCGCCTATCAAGCTCCAGCTCCTCAAATTCAAGTGTATCAAAGGAAGATTTCCATAGCTACGTACGTAAAGCTAATGATGCTGTGATGAGAACATGCAAACTCAAGGTCAAACATTGCAAAACAATTGACCAATCTACAGACAAGCTTTCCAAGTTTTTCGCTTCCAATACCGCATCTACCTTTGGAACTCTCCCTAGTAACACGTTACTAACCCGAAAGAGATTAAAAGGTATTACCACTCGAAGTGGTGTAGCTTACAAGGGACCCACGATTCCTATTACTTCTTCTCCTAAAGTAATGGAACGTGATACCGAGGTCACAAAGGATACGATGCCTCCTACTAATAACGGAAGCACCGAAGACATCCCACCTCCGGTTGTCCCTATTGTCCATCATGAATCAATTTAATGAACCTTGTAAATGCCTGCCATTAGTGCTGATCAATGCCTAACCAAAAAGCATCAATTCATTTCCTTCAAGAAGAAATGATGAAGACTTCGTGAGAAAGCTAACGACCAAATTGAGAAATCTATTGAAATCTTTTGGGATTTGAGTTTCGAATTAAGCATTACGGTTCCTTGATGCTCATGCCAAAATTCGCCTCGACTCTAAAAACCTTAATCAGAAACAAGGAAAAGTTGAGTGAAATGGCTAGAACCCCATTGAATGAGAATTGCTCAGCCGTCATCCTAAACAAGTTACCAAAGAAACTTGGAGACCCTGGCCGATTTCTCATTCCAATGTGAATTTTCCCGGATTTAATACATGCAAAACGCCTTGGCCGATTCTGTGTAAGCATTAATCTTATGCCATAATCCGTCTGGAAAACTCTCTCGTCTTTCTGAACACCCCCAGACTTGCAGACGCTTGATTAGCGGAGGGACCGTTCAAAAATCTCTGAACCAATCGGTATCGCTAAAGACTCTATGTGACGGTGGGAAAGTTCCAATTTCCTACAGATTTCATAGTCGTCGATTTTGAGCCAGACCCCCCCGAGTACCCTAATTCCCGGGAGGATTTTCTTTAGAAACAAGTCATAGCATAATCAATGTATACAAAGGTGAGATACGCCTTCGTGTTGGCAGAGAGGCCCATTAAATTCATCTGGACCAAACTTCGAGTTACAACAGCTATTACAATTATTGACGCAAACCGAATGACGTCATTTGAGATGGCTTGTGAAGAATACTCTCAAGACTTCTTGGTTTCTCAAATGTGATCTCGAGTACAATCCCACACCCTTACTATGATCCAATCGTCTCCTAACTTCTTCTCCAACCTTAGAACTCCATTCGGTACAGTGACTTCTCCTATTCGAAGAAGCCGACTCTTTCCTTGCTTTAGAGATGATCCAACTTCACCGGAAGTTGATCCAACTTATTCTGACCCTGAAGGGGACATACTTCTCCTCCGAAGCAATTTCTCTAATCGTGAACCATCAACACACTCTCCCAATGAAATTATTTTCTGACACATCGAAAGATCTTAAGATTTGTGAAGCAAATCATGAAAACACTTTTAAAACCGTTGAATCTTCCGTTGATGAACCTCCCGAGGTTGAACTCAAGGAACTGCCACCCCATCTTGAATACGCATTTTTAGAAGGTGACGACAAGTTGCCTGTCATAATTGCTAAAGACTTAAAAGATGAGGAAAAGGCAGCTCTTCTCAAGGTTCTCAAGTCCCACAAGCGAGCCATCGCTTGGAAACTCTCCGATATAAAGGGTGTTAACCCAGAATTTTGTACTCACAAAATTCTAATGGAAGAGGACTACGAACCATCTGTGCAAAGTCAGAGAAGGGTAAACCCAAAAATCCACGACGTTATCAAGAAGGAGGTTGAAAAACTCCTTGACGCTGGATTGATTTACCCCATCTCTGACAGCCCTTGGGTAAGCCCGGTACACTGTGTACCTAAGAAAGGAGGCATAACCGTCATCACAAATGATGAGAATGAACTAATTCCTACTCGATTGGTCACGGGATGGCGAGTATGTATTGATTACAGAAAGCTTAATGAAGCCACCCGAAAGGACCACTTCCCATTGCCCTTCATGGACCAAATGCTCGAAAGACTAGCAGGAAACCAATACTACTGTTTCCTCGATGGCTTCTCGGGTTATTTTCAGATCCCAATTGACCCAAAAGATCAAGAAAAGACAACCTTTACTTGCCCATACGGAACTTTCGCCTATCGTCGCATGCCTTTTGGGCTATGCAATGCTCCGGGTACATTCCAACGATGTATGATGGCAATCTTCCACGATATGATTGAAAAAACGATGGAAGTATTTATGGATGACTTTTCGGTCTTCGGGGACTCTTTCTCTACGTGCCTATCCCATTTGGAAAAGATGTTGAAGCGGTGTGAAGACACCAATTTGTCTTTAAACTGGGAGAAGAGCCATTTTATGGTGAAGGAAGGCATTGTTCTCGGACACAAAATTTCTAAGTCGGGACTTGAGGTTGATAGAGCTAAAGTCGAAGTAATAGCTAAACTCCCTCATCCGACTACTGTCAAAGGTGTCCGTAGTTTCCTTGGGCACGCCGGTTTTTACCGACGATTCATTCAGGACTTCTCAAAAATTGCCCGTCCTATGACTCATTTGCTTGAAAAAGAGACTCCATTTTTCTTCTCTGAAGAGTGTATCGATTCCTTTAATACACTCAAAAGAAAATTGACTGAGGCTCCGATCTTAATTGCTCCCGACTGGGACTTGCCCTTTGAACTGATGTGCGATGCTAGCGACTTCGCAATTGGGGCAGTCCTCGGGCAAAGAAAAAACAAGCATTTCCAACCTATACACTATGCTAGCAAGACTATGAACGAGGCTCAAACTCACTACACTACTACCGAAAAGGAATTACTTGCCGTAGTGTATGCCTTTGAGAAATTCCGGTCATATCTTGTTATGTCCAAAAGCATAGTGTATACTGACCATTCTGCCATCAAGTATCTCTTTGCCAAGAAGGATGCTAAGGCAAGACTCATGAGGTGGATCTTATTGCTCCAAGAATTTGATATTGAAATTCGAGACAAAAAAGGAGCTGAGAATCTCGCCGCCGATCATCTGTCCAGACTTGAAAATCCTCATCAAGACAAACTCGAGAACAAAGAAATCAATGAAGCATTTCCTCTCGAAACTCTTGGTTCTGTTGCTCTTCAAGATCAAAGTACCCCATGGTTTGCAGATTTTGCAAACTACCATGCGGGAAAGTTTATTGTCAAGGGAATGTCGTCCCAACAGAAGAATAAATTCTTCAAAGATGTTAAACATTACTTCTGGGACGACCCCTTTCTGTTTAAAAACTGTGCTGACCAAGTGATCAGACGTTGTGTTTCGGGGCAAGAAGCTTTAGACATTCTCAAAGCTTGCCACAGTGGACCCACTGGGGGACACTATGGTGCCAATTACACAGCAAGAAAAATCTTCGATTCAGGATTCTATTGGCCCACCATCTACAAGGATGCCATGACTTTGTCACCCGTTGTGACATTTGTCAACGTCAAGGAAAAATTACGCAACGTGATGAGATGCCACAAAACTCTATCCAAGTTTGCGAAATCTTTGAAATCTGGGGCATTGATTTTATGGGGCCGTTCCCGTCTTCAAGAGGGAACAAGTACATACTCGTGGCTGTTGACTACTTGTCAAAATGGGTTGAAGCAAAAGCCCTCCCCTGTTAAGAATCGTTTAGCCCATCTAGGATATGTTTTACAAATAACTTATATATGCAGCGGAAATTAAAGAACAATATGTTATTAAACAAGGTTTTAACCGAACGTTCATGCCTCAATATTATTAGTATCTTACCTAACTATAACATAGATCCTATGATCCTTGAGGCTACTAATACATATAGACGACTATAACACGTCTATAAACAAACTAGTAACTATTACATAAACTAACTATTAGACTCTCATTGGGAGAGATCTAACTATGATTGATGTCAAACTACATACCTTAGACCTCCTTTTATAGTATAAGGAGTCAAGGTTTACATGGAAACTAATAATGATAATAATGATAAAATTAATTATCTTTGACCAATTAATTATCTTTGACCAATTCATTATCTTTGACCAACATCTACCTATCGAGTAGAGCATAAAGGGCCCATAGCTATGGCCCTCAAGCATACAAATTTTGATGTTCAAACTGCAGGGGGATCACAGGAAATTTCAAACTGAATGAACAGAATGAACTAAATGAACTTCGTGATCAAGCCTAAACGAAACTCTTTGATCTATAAAGAGAAACAAAGAGGATACACGATGCTAGATCAAAAACCGTGCGTATACCAACGTTGTGAACCGTGTCCTCCTTTTCACTCTAGACTGAAGATCTTCTCGGCAAATTGAAATCCCGTTGGCTGGACCATTCACCGTTGACCAAGTTTTTTTCCTTATGGCACTGTCGAGTTATCTTAAAACGTCCGGGCCCAAACTTTAAAGTGAATGGTCCATCGTATAAAACACTACTTGGAGGGGGCATACCACCGAGGTTGTCCCCGATCTCCAAACGATCCCCATGGACCAATAAAACGGTGTGAGGGTCAGCGTCGGACCCTAAACAAGCGCTTCCGTTGGTGAGGCACCCCTGCTTATCCAGCCCATCATACTTTCTTATGCTAATAATTGGTTTTTTTTTGTGTGAGAAGGCTTTCATTTTCCATTACCTGTGTTTTGTCCATGTTTTGTGTGCTTTGTATTGTATGTCCAGGATTTCACGGATTGTGAAGACCCTCTTGCTTTGCGTAATTCTCACAAGAGTTTCACATCTCAGCTTCATTTTGTAATCGAGTATCCCAAATCTAATCAACATAACGTTTTATCTTTTGACACACTTCATAAACGGCCTTAATTATTACGTATGTACCCCTTTGAAACATCGAGGACGATGTTTAGTCTATATGGGGGGGATCTCGATTGATTTTTGCTAAAGTCGTTGTTATCGACGTAATCCCGTTTTTTAACCACCAAATTTTTTACTCAAAAAAAAAAAACTATAAAATTTAAAAAGTTCAAAAAATAAAATAAGTTTTTGTCAACATTTTTACTTCCTAATGGTAGAATGAAAAATAATTTTGACTCGATACGGACGAGCTGTGTTTAGGGCCTAGCTTCGTTCCTCAACTTATCATTTGTAAGGCTAAGCCTTTCACGAATTCCGATTGCATCGAATTTTAATAAGGTGAAGAACAAAGAAGTGATAGAGTTAAATATAAGTTTAGTGCTGAACAAAAACTTAATGAGTAACTTGTGGCTTTTTTTCTCCGATTAGCTTCTATGCCACCTAATCATGACGTACTCATCCAGTTCACTAAGTCAAATCAATGTATTTAGAAAAAGCTTCAAATTTGTATCTGATGTCTTTAAAGCGAGATTTTTCTTTTCTTAATAATTCGAAAGTTAAAATGCCAAAGAACATGAATGAAGTATTAAATAGCAAAAATGCATGAATATTGAAAACTATGCCTAATGAAGCAAACATGTGATATAAAAGTGGAACAAGTAAAAGATGTGTCATGATATACCCAATCTCGTTAACCACGAGGTTGGGGTTCAAACAAGACATCTTTACTTCCAAGGATTTGGTGTGTTTGTGACACTCACCAGTAGCGAGTCTAGGTGAGGGTTATCAAACTAAGACACAAATCCTTATGCCATAATTAGTTAAGAAGATGTTGTTGTAGATTTCCCACTACCACGAGGTGGGGGTTCAAACTAAGACATCTTTACTTCTAGGGATTTGGTGTGTTGTGATATCTTACTAGGAAGCGAGGTCTAGGTGAGGGTTCAAACTAAGACACCTATCCTTAGCCACATTAGGAAGAAGGTGTTGATGTGATTTCCCACTACGCTAGCAACGGGGTGGGTTTTCAAACTAAGAACACCGGTCGTTGGTTGTGATATCCTACTAGGGAGCGAGGCCTAGGTAGGTGTTCAAACTAAGCAACGCTTTCCTAACTTTAAGAACTTATGATTATGATGATAAAGTTGTTGTAAAAAGGTTCTACAGTTAAAATTTCATTCTTTAAAATCAAGTTACAAGGTCCTAATAAGTTGTTGCTTTAAGTTGATCTATGATTGAGTTGAAATGAGTACACACATTTAAAACATATATCCATGTTTTAAATCGGGGACGATGAATTTATTGACAAATGATCTTGTTTAATTGCTTGGTTTGGAGCTAGTGAAAAATCGGGGACGATGAATTTATCCGTCAGGACATCCGTAGATTATTCTATGGACGCTTCTCATTCTATGATCCCAGTGTTTATAAAATAAAGGAAGTCAAACAGGTTGTTAAGAAAAGAAAAAGAAAGGAAAATCCAAAAATATTAGGGATAGTTAGTGTACATATAAAAAATGGTGAAAACGGGACTTGTCGAAGCTATTGATTCTTTAGTTCCCCTTGACGAACACTTAGCTACTTTTCGAGGTAATTAGTCGAGGGGGATTAAGATTCTTGGTTTCTTGAGTGTTTACTTCATAACATTGCGTGAGGACACGGCAATACCTTAGTATGGGGGATTTTGGTATGTGCTTAATTACACATACCATTTTCCATTAAAAATGGACTTAAAAGACTAAAAACGTACCAAAGATACATTGTATTTGTATGTTTTGCATTTGAATTGTGCAGGAACGGATATTCAAAAAGAAAGCCAAAAACGACCAAACTAAGCACGGGATGGAAAAGACAAAGTAAATCCGAAGCCAAAGTCAAAGTCAAAAGTCAGACACATGAAGAAAATACAACTTGAGGGACTAAAACTGCCAAACCTCAAGTTGTATTACAAAAGAAAAAGACAAGGGTCGAAATTGCAAACCGGGCGAAGTTTTGCAATAAGGTTATAAGAAGTGAGGGGCCAAAGCTGCCAACCTACCCAAACTCCATTCTTCCCGCCCAAAACAAAACCCAGGTGCAACTTGGGCATGTCATCCCATACCTCTACCCTGCAAAACCACTCAACACCCTAGATAAATCATTTCAACCACTCTATCAACCCCCCCCCAGCTGTATAAGTGCCATGTTGGCAATCCCTCACCATTCCCAAGTATTTTCGATGGCTATGATTGACTCAAGAGAAGCACAAAAGTAATTGAAGGCTGGGATTTGTTTTAGAATCACCTCACACAACAAGCACACTTGGTTTTTGTCTCTACAAAGAAACACAGAAGAAAGAAGAGAGAAAAGTCCAAGAAACCAAGACCTTAATTCGAGTTAGTATAAATAGGGCCATTGTAACCCAAGTTAGAGAGTGAGTTTTTAGTTTATCTTAGCTTAATTTTCAATATAACTTACCTTATTTTAAAAGTCATTTACAGCTTTTACTTTCAGCTTTGTAACACTTTCAAGTTTTAATGCAAATTTGAGGTTTTAAGTCAATTTACAATTCCAAGTGTTAAGTTTCTTAATTGTGTTGTTTTGTGTTCAAAAAGCTCTCAGTACAGCTTGTTTATAAGCTGCTTTCATTAAGTAAATTTAAAAAGTCAAGTAGTTAAGAGAAAATCACTCTCAAATACACCACAGCTTATTTTATGGATGATAAGCCAGTTCTGGATGGGCTTATGGACTCTCACTAGCTTGTTTTATACAAGCTAGAGCTTGTAGATTCTTGGTTTAACCCTGTTTTGAGCAATGGTGTTGTAAGTTTCTCTTTCTCTTGTTTTTCTTATTTACTGTAAAACTGCTTATTAGTGCTTATTTGTTACTTATGTTTACTTATTGTGCTTTATCAGTATGTTTAGTGCTTATCTTGCTTAATTGATAGTTTAAAAGTGATTTGTGCAACTTTCTTAGTTAGTACTGTTAGTTCATTTGCTTGGATTTTAAAGCTAGCAGTACTAACTTAAAGCTAGCAGTACTAACTCCAAGTTAGTACCGTTAGTTAAAACTGTTAGTACTGGTGGTTCATTTTAGCTTATCAGCTTATTATTTCGGCTTATTTAAGATTTCCTTAGCTTTTTAGAGTAGATTAAACCATTTTCCTTTACTGTTTTTAGGAGTTAGTTTATTCTAATTGCTTATTCTCATGCCTAAGTGCTTATTAGGGATAGTTAAATATCTGTTTTAGCTTATTTGCTTATTACTTGCTTCATTGAACTAGCAGTACTAACTTTAAAGCTAGCAGTACTAACTTTAAGCTAGCAGTACTAACTCCAAGTTAGTACTGGTAGTTAATATTGTTAGTACTGTTGCTAGTACTGCTGAGTTTCCTTGCTTAATTTAGCTTAATTGCTTTTTGAATTTGCTTATTTAGAGTTAGCTTAGCTTATTTGATTTGTCTTAAGTTAATTTGAGCTTATTTGTGTCTTAGTTTAAAAAAGTTTTAAGTGTTCTTGCCATTTCTAGCTTTTATTCTTGTTCCAGCTTATTTTCTTTGCTTATTTTTATGTACATTTGCTTATTAGGTTTAGTGCCCAATCACATCCTTGTCATATTCAAACATCAATTATCAATTCGTTATTCGATTTTCCATTCAAGCTTCGTTGGGACATAACGACCCGGAAACACTCTATACTACTTCCGGTTTCATTGATTTTGTGGATCCTGATCCTTGTTATATATTTATATTTATTTTTATTTATTTATATATAAAAAAGAGTAAGAAAACGCGAGTCACCGGACAAAACTGAGCGTGGAATTGGAAAGAGCGCGAAAAACCAAAGTCAAAGCGAAGCCAAAGTCAACAAAAGTCAAAGTCAAAGACAACCCCGACACAATCAACGGTCAATGCTGAAGCCATAATCGAAGAAATAGGTCCACCCGAGCCCATCTAATGGGCCGGGTCAACCCATTTATAGATTAATGAAGTCAAACCGGCCCAAACCATGAATGTTGAGCCCATAAACATAACCCCATTTAGACTTAACTGTCGTTTAGTCATACTTTCCTTTCACCTTTAACCCTCGTTACCCTCACGAGGACTGATTTTGCAAAGTGATAAAACACTTTGGAGGACCAAGCTTGCCAACTCCCATAACACTTCTTCACCACAAAGGACTGAACTTGTTAGGTGCTTATATACCTTCAAGGACCAAACCTGTCCATTCCCCAAACCTTCACCCCTGCCCCCGTTTTATATCTTTTTACCCGCCAAAACCCTGCAACCCAAGTACTATTCACCTGTCGTTTCCCCCTCCTTTGCAATACCATGACAAACTGTAACCTTACCCCTTGATAAAAACTCCAACCCCACCCCCCCCCCCCTCCCCCCCTCACACACACACATATGGGCTCGATCCAAGCTGGCAATCCCATGGTTCACCATTGGCTA